>VKOC01020067.1:0-15274 GCA_009364415.1 Spea multiplicata | reverse complement strand
AGGGTCTCCTTCTGCACCCTTAAGACACCAGTTAGCACACTATGTGAAAGCGTTCCGGAGGACTGGCCCCATAAATGGGAACCTGACCTAGTTTAAACTCTTGTGTAGCTTTGCGGATCCCCCTTTACATCTTGTGTCGAGAATGTTTCAGAATATAAACAGCCCACCACAGATGACCCCATATTTTATTAGGCTGTGGGAAATGGAAATGAACAATGGCAAAAAAATATTTATTTTAAATTATATTACGAGATATCATATAAATTAAGATGTACTAATTCCTCTATATTGAAAGATGACTCAGCAACCAACATTTTGCAGTCCTTTTTCTTTGTAATGTGAAGGAGACGATCCATATTTTCAGTGATACTGGCCCCCAGAATGTATTAAGAGGGTTGGTGTAGACAGGATACCTGAGCTTGGACTTCTATAAAAATAGTTGTGACACAACAATAATTTGATTAAGATTACCCCCTCATTATCCTTTTTACGTTTTTATCTATGTATCTATGTATCCATTCTCTAAATATTAACGTGATATAGGCTTGGAGACATTGTGTGGTCATTAGGGTACAGCACATGAATCTATACTTAGTACAATGGCAATACATCAGTATGTATATATACCAATTTATATTAATATGTACACATGTCTTATTCTTATGCAATGTTAAAACACAATAAACATTTAATTAAAAAGAAAACCAAATAGTCATGAATCGTATATCCTGGTCGACATCCACTCTTCCTACTACACCCTCCCATATTCGTTTAGCTCACCTTTCCTAGTGCCTCTCCCGCAATACTTTTAATAGTGTGGCTGGTCAATCCCTAACAACAGCACTTTTACCTATTGTGTAACACACCCTAAAATATAAAATCATTGAGCAGGGCCCTCCTCATCTGTTGTCTCTGTAAATCAAATTGTTATGTTACATACTACTTGTACAGCACTACGCTATTTGATGGCGCTATATAAAACAATAAATAATGATGACAATAATAATAATAATAATAATAATAATAATCATACCCTAGTGGTGCCTCAAATACATCTTACAGAACTTCAGAGCTTTCCAGGTTTGCCATGACACAGAAGAAGCCCAGCCAATGTGTAATCCTTGTTTACACCATTGGCCATTGAGATTTGCAATCCCACAGCTGTTAAACCACCATCCAGAACGGAAGCGATCACAGCTGCAACATCGCCATACTGACATGGATCACACTGGTCATTATCCATATCTATCATGCTAAACTAGCTTCCATTTTTATTTGTAGCATCATCTATTCCTCTTAAAGCATCACCTAAAAACAAAAAGCTTCCAATGAGTATGACCAAGCGTTGTTAGGAAAAATGTGAAATAAATATGAGTATATAACAATAAAGTTGTGGATTCAATGAAGATTACACACTGCAATTTGGTTTCATCATCATGGCAGGCAACTTGCGGGATTCTCCTCCAAGTTTGTAGACTGCCAAAACAGGGCAGTTAGCCAGTATACCAGACACAGATAACAGATACTGTACATAGACAAATGTTTTGCTATCAAAGATACTGGTTACAAGACACTTTCCTGTGGGATCCTGGGGATTTTACAGTAATGTAATTTCTCTTTAAATGTGTTAGTTTCCCTTTTATTGTCATATAATGAGTTACACCTAATCCTTCCTACCTTCCTCACCCAGAGAGAGCTGATACAATTTCAAAATTACTATAGGCCGCAAAGGCTTTGGATCCAGAAAAGTCACCAAGATTGATACGTAGTTCAGAGATCCTGTCAGCCTGATTGGTCAGCAGATATATCTTATCCAGTCCAACCCAGTGTTCACCTGAGAGAAATGTTTGCTAGGTTAGAGTGACATTACAGACAATGTACATCGCTACTGAGCCAGTCTTGTAAATCAAATCAAAGATATTGTTCAGTACTGCCAAGAAGTATTGTGAGCACAATTCTCATGATGTTTTGTCACACTGGGTACAGCAAAGAACTCGGATTACAGTCTGCTAATACCCTTCCTGCAATGAAGCCCGCAGGTTACCAAGCTATGTGTAACCCTTTTTTTACCTTGCTCTGCTGCCAGGCTGGTAGTTACATATTTCAGTGACGCTGGTGACAGGAAACCTGAGCCTCTGCAATTGCTGGGAGATTGGGACATCTTCTTTCTTTATGCAGTGCCTCCACTCAGTACTATGTTGGGGAACCCACCCACTGAGAAATGGCCCCTTTCACACAAGAAAATAACACACACAACTGAAATGGTAATTATTTATAGAATATATTAAAATAAACAGGTATGATAATATAAGGACCCAGCTGCTGTGCCTATGCAGTTCAGTTCTAGCAGTGGGTGCACAGTCCTGAGAATATATATATAACACAGATAACTGCCAACAGCCGCTCCCCACCCCAAATGTAGGTGTTCTTCCCACCCAGATGTCCCAGTGTTGGTGCACTGTTGGGGCCCTTGATGCAGGTAGCGCTACCCGGGGAGACAAGGATATATTTATGTTGATAGATATATATTAGTGAAGTACCTCTCCTTAATGTCTTCAGGCAGCTCTGGGATGCTGCCCCTTTAACCTCCTGGTTAACCTTCCCACACAGATGTCTGTCTGCAGCTCTGCTTTCACCTCACTGGTACAGGATGCAGGACTTGGACGCTCTGGGTACTTGCAGTCTGTCACACTCACTCAGGAACATACAGCACCATGCTGTATTCTCTGCACACTTCTACTTCAACTTCAGTGAACTGCTTGGATGTCAGCAGTACACACACTAAAGGCAACAGGTTTACTTCAGGCCTACTTACAGGGAGGGCAGTCTGTCTCTCTTCCTTCTTCCCTCCCCTGCTTAGCTCTGCTCTTCCAGAAGTTTCTTCCTAGACCCTCTCCTCTGATAGGCTGAGAAACATTTCCCTAGCTTAGGAAAACTGACATATGTCCCATAGAGATACTGATTGGTTCAGAGGAGACAAGTAACCTGGTGCTGGAAGGCAAGGTCAGTATCCATGACAACCCAGCTGTAATGTTATTAGACAAAATAACTGCACTGGGTTACATATATATGGTGGAAGCTTATAGAGATACATCTAGGTCTCAACTAAGTTTGCCCTGATTATCTAGATCAGTGATGGCGAATGCGTGGCACGCGTGCCGCTGTTGGCACGCCGAGCCGTCTCTGTGGGCACGCCGTGACTACAGTCATACACTGTAGTCACGGCGTCGGCTCCCGCGGACTACATCTCCCACAGTTCTCTGGGGAGAACCCTCCCCAGAGAACACTGAAGCCACGCCCACGGAGCAGAAAGGAGGGAGCAGAAAGGAGGAAGCAGAAAGGATATGTGTACGTGTGTATGGGCAGTGTATATGTGTACGTCTGTATGGGCAGTGTATGTGTGTGTGTATGGGCAGTGTATGTGTGTACGTCTGTATGGGCAGTGTATATGTGTGTATATAAGGAGTGTATTTGTCTTATAGTGTATACGTCTTTGTAAGTATGTGCAAGGGCAGTGTATATTTATGGGGAGGCGTGTGTGTGTGTGTGTGTGTGCAGATTCTTTTTAAACAAAAGCTGTTAATTAGTTTGAAAAACTGTACGAATTGTTTTTTCTAAACTAAAACCTCGTTATTCAGGTTTAATTGCAGTGTTGGCACTTTGAAAAAAATAAGTCGTTTTGGTTTGCAGTTTGGGCACTTGGGCTCAAAAAGGTTTGCCATCACTGATCTAGATAATAAAGCACTGTAGTGCTTTTGTTAGTCGGATTACATTTTATTTGGTCTTACAGCTGCAGTTCTGATTTGTCTGGTGAAGCACAGACACTATTTAATGAAACTGTAAAGCCAGATTAAATACTGCGGTATTGGGAAAATAATACATGTATTTAAATTAAATGTAATCATGACCTGTTATAGGATATATGGTATGAGATCCTAAATACACATATACTTTCTATACAGGGCCACGTGATTCATATCCAAATCCCACTTTATATTCTGCTCTAGTTCTATTAATAGCAATGTTTCTGAATGAGGGTCCAGCCACCATCAGCATTCATTTCACGCAACACCTGCAGATCAGCTACGTTTTGTCAGACTTACACATTTAATGGAATTGATTGTGGCAATTGAGGCAATTAAGGGAATTGAAGAATAAATTATACGTGGAAGATCAATTAACATCATATAGGGAAAGAGAAGATTATAAAAAACATAACTTTACAATATACAACCAACAAATAAATATAGATATACAAATCAACATAATTAACATATCTTCATACCTCACCAACACAGGAACCAAATTAACCCCGTCCTTGCCGGCCGCTCACCACTGTACACTCCAACCACAGGTACTCACCTCCCCCCTCATCCAAATAAAATGGACAGCTACCTTCCGCTGTCCCAAACCCAATGCTAACCACCAGCTGTCAAAGTCCAATAGTCTACTGAGGGTTTATATAGGGTAGATGTCACTGTTTACTGAATTGGCACCAAAATTTGAATCTATGACATCACTCATCCATACATGCCTTCCTCCTCCAAACTGCTCGACCAGCAGGCATAGATTCACCAAGGATGTGGAGACTCTCAGTCCACAGGCATGGAGTGACCCCTATGGAAAGCCTGAGCAGGTGGCTGTGATCCAGGTGTCTTCTCCATTCTTACTCTTTTCTTCCTCTGTGGGCGAGGTATCCAGGGCTTGTTCCCTAGCTGGGGTAGCAAAGAAGTGAATATCTCATGCTGAGACCAGTCAGGTAACTGTACATGCGGTATGTCCAGAGCTCTACAGAAATCCATAACCTCTTCTGGCTTGTGCAGTGAATACGGGACATCTCCTTTCTGAACATTGAGTCCCAGAGGGAACTTAAGGCTTTTCGTGCTTGCAAGGTATACCAGGATATATCTGGCAGGAATACAATTCTAGCATCATTAAATGTACATTCTGGTTGTTGTCTCGCCGCCTGCATGATTTCCTCCTTGACACAATACAAATGTAAGCAACATACAATGTCTTGTGGCGGAGAGTCTTCCCCTCCCCATGATTTCAAGGCTCTGTGTGCACGATCTATGTCAATTCTTTGGTCCCCGTCTTTTTTTAGCAGCGTGTTCAAAATCATGGGCACCAAGGACCTTAAATCTTCCTCAGCGGCTCTCTCTGGCAGACCTCTGATGCGAATGTTACAGCGTCTACCTCTGTTGTCCAGGTCTGTAAGCAGTGGCGACTCTAGAAACAATATATAGGGGGGCACACAATATACCACAGTCAAACTGGGGGGCATTCATAATTTCCAAAAGTAATGTGCTATGCAATTATACTTTTGTTATTGGGCGAAAATAATACTTGATCATTCAACATGGGAAGCCTGAAGCCACAATTGAGTGCGACTAATCCTTGAAATAAAATATTTTAACACAATACCTTAAGTTTTCCACTAAATGATTTCAGGGCCTTGAATGTTTTGTCCCCTGAAGTCACTACAACTTCAGGAGGGCATTTTATCTCTGGATAAATATAAATTAAATAATTCCTACTGTAAGTTAAGTGCCAGGAACAGATGACCAAACACACACACCAATACAGGCTCTGTCACACCGACACCCAGACACACACACCAGGACAGGCTCTGCCACATAGTGATGGGAAGTTCGGATCATTAGAATGAATCGGATCATTTCGATTCGTTCACTGAAATGATCCGATTCATGATCCGAATCTTCGGATCACTCAGTGTGCCTTCACGAAGTCACTGTTTTCCAGTAACTCCGTGCAGGCACACTAACGGCTGGCCCCGCCCCTTTCATTATGAATCCTCCTCCCTGCCTCCAGTGATGTCAATGAAGGCAGAGAGTCGTTCAAAGATTCGGATCTTACAGGGATCCGAATCTTACAGTGATCCGGATCACTGTAAGATCCGGATCATTGTAAGATCCGGATCATTGTAAGATCCGGATCATTGTAAGATCCGGATCTTTGAACGACTCTCTGCCTTCATTGGCATTCTAATCATTCAGAGAATATCACCATACTGTTATAAATAATACATTAATAATCACTGCCCCCAGGATTTACATTCCCCTTTACCTGCAACTGCACCTTAAGCTAACTTTATTAAATTCATTAAACTCAAGGAACGAGTGAGGACGTAGTACGCGGCACGCGTCACGCTATGCGTGCAACGTAACCACGCCCGCGGCTAGTGCCGGCTAATGGAGACGCATCGAGTACTGAACGCTACTATCTACCGTGAACGGGAGAACTCGACGGACTCGATGGTTAGAAACAACGCACAAGAGTGCCTCTGCGTTTCTGCGGATCGTGACGGATCTGAGCGCTGTCTTCGTGGTGCATTTTCTCCCTCCTACTACTTCCCCTAAAAGTGCGGACTCTGGCTTCTCATGCTGGGCAGGACACCTTGACTTCCAAGAGTCTCTAAAGCCGTCTTCACGCCACTGAAAACTCAGAAGTACGGACCCTCTGTACACGTGGCCCACTTATCAAGATAAGTGATCTCACTGATTTTCTCTTTCTATTTATTGATCTATTCGGAACTTTATTATTTGATTGATTTTGGTCTTGGTACAATATAGCCGTCTACAAAGCTAATACGTGATTATATGGATAAATATTACTTATTGAAGATATTATTGAAGATATTTTGAAGACTAAGGGCTGTATAAATATACAAATTAATAAAGCTGAGAAGGAAAATTAATATTTTTGAAAAGAGGGGATGGATTGTAGACTGGAGGGAGGACAGAGAAGGAGTGGAAAGCCGAACACACACAGTACAAAGGAGAAATAAAGAAGAAATATAACCGATAATATATCTAAAGAGTACTGGATAAGGTGAAACAAACAATTAAGGAAACGAAACGAAACGAAAAGGCGGGTAAAGATATAATTGATATAATGCCGCCCAAAAAAGAAAAAGATCGAGAAAAGGAAAGAGAAAAGGATAGGAGGATAAGTTTGGACAAATCTAAAGTCTTGACGACATTCTATTCTCCTAAATCCTTAACATCCACTGCTATCCATACATCTAAACGCCCTCCAAAGGACTCCTTGGATGCTTCAGCTGACCTCTCCCTGGACATTTGTCCAGACACTATACAATCTGACATAACTTATTCCACCAAAATTGAAAACATAAATGATTTATACTTAAAACTTACGGCAGAAATGAAATCCAACACAGTTTCTCTGAAACAGGATATTGCTTCCATTCTGGCCACACTCACTTCTCAGGCAAATTCTATTCAGTCATTACAGCTTGAATTGGGTACTGCTGGAAAAGAGACTAAAGTTTTGAAGGATAAAATTCAATCTATGGAAATGAAGCTTATGTACTTGGAGGACAGATCAAGGCGTAAAAATTTTAGGATTAGAGGGATCTCTGAAAATATTACTAATCTAGAAGAATATCTAAATGGTTTGGCATCCATTTTTACAAAACAAGATTGTTTGGTCATTCAACCATTTGAAAATTTCCACAGGATTCCGAAGCCGAAAGATTTGAACACTGAGACCCCCAGAGATGTAATGGTCCGCTTTAATAATATACACTTTAAGATCCTCTTTATAAAAGAATTTAATAAAGGCAAGACACAAATGGATCAATACAGGGAATTGAGGCTGCTCCCAGACTTCTCCATAGCGACACGTAACTTCAGGCAACAATTTTCTATAGGTGTCAAGAAACTCCGTGACCTGAATATAAGATATAAATGGGGTTCCCCCTCTAAACTGATCGTGTTTAAAGAGGGTGGACCGCATATAATTAATAATCCTCACGAACTTGACGACCTTTTAACCACTTTAATTTCAACTGAACGGCATTAATGCTCTGAGTAGCAAACTTATTTACACAATTTATATCTGCCATATGATGGATTTTTTTTTGATTTTTTTTTAAAAAATATCTATTTATTTATTTATCTATTTATTAATTTATTTATTATCTATCTATTTTTTTTTTATTTATTTATTTATTTTCATTATCAGTCAATTTCTCTTTTTCTTTCTTTCCGGTATAACGTGCAATTACTGCACCTATATGTATTGAACACCAATTGATTTGCACTAAGACACTTTATTCGTGGAAATGGTATTTTAGTTTTGTTTAATTAACACATATTTAATTAATATTACTATGAATTAAAATTTTATTTGCTCAGATATTCTATATTAACATATTAAGCGATTTTGCACATCAATTCATGTCGAACAGATATTATGTATTTATTTATTTATAATTTATTTACACATAATCAGTTAACTAGATATATTGAGCAAGCACTGTACTCACACACATTGAATATTAATGGTTTTTGTACTAATGTCACTTTACTTGTGGAAATTGTACTTTCCTGCTAGTTGAAAAGCACATATTTATGAAATAGACCTCTTTTTATATAGGTATTTAGTATCCTCACATTATGTGATTTGCACACTAACTTAAGAAGAATGGGAATATTTATTTATTTATATATTTATTATCTTTTTCTTTGGAACTTGCTACTAATATAATATGTGATTTTGCACATTACTTATGTACAACGGAAATATTTATTTATTTAAATCTCTATCTATTATGGATTAGTTATATTGTGCAAATATTGCATTTATATATATTGAACAATATCTGATTGCACTATAGTTATTTTATTAACGAAAAAGGCCCCTTTTTTTTGTTTTTGTTTTTTTTTTACCAGATATAATGTGCAATCACTGTATCTATATGTACTGAACACCAATTGATTTGCACTAAGACACTTTATTCGCGGAAATGGTATTTTAGCTTCGCTTAAATAGCATATATTTAATTATTATTACTATGAATTAGAATTTTATCTGCTCAGATACTTCATATTAATATATTAAGTGATTTTGCTCACTAATTCATGTCGAATGTGAATTATGTATTTATTTATTTATAATTTATTTACACAAATTCAGTCAACTAGATATATTGAGCAAGTACTGCACTCATACATATTGAATATTAATGGTTTTTGCACTAATGTCACTTTACTTGTGGAAATTGTATTTTTCTGCTAGTTGATAAGCACATACTTATGAAATAGACCTCTTTTTATATAGGTATTTAGTATCATCATATTATGTGACTTGCATACTAATTTAGGAAGAATGGAATATCTATTTATTTATATATTTATTATCTTTTTCCGTGGAACTTGCTACTATTATATTACGTGATTTTGCACATTAATTTACGTACAATGGAAATATTTATTTATTTAAACTTTCTATCTATTATGGATCAGATATAATGTGCAAATATTGCACTTATATACACTGAACAACATCTGATTTGCACTTTAGTCACTTTATTCATGAAAAAGGCACTTTGTTTTTTCTTTTTTTTTTTTTATTATTATCAGCATTTTATTTTGCACACTGATTTAAGATGAATGGGAACTAAATAACTATTTATCTATCTATTTCCTATCTTAATTATTATTATTTTTTTATTTTTTTTTTTTTTTTTTTTTTTTTTAGTAATATAATATTTGACTAATTAGTGTTACAGGACTTAATTAGATGAATGTATATGTTTGGATATTAATTGTTCTGCACTAAAGTCACTTTATCTACAGGCACTTTATTATAGGTTGGATTAGTATATATTTACTACCACGAAATAGATTTTACACATGAAATGGAATGGAATTATTTATTTCATTATTTCTATATAAATAGTATATATATATATATATTTTTTTTTTTATATTTAATATCTACTTAAACTATATTTAATTTGTTTACTTTATTCTATATAACCTCATGTTTGCGATGTCTCCACTCGTCGGCACTTACGCATGAATATAGCCCGATACAATAAATGGGGCAACAAATGCATGAATCATTTTCATGTGTAACTTGTACGGATGTAAATGTATTGTTTTTGATTTTTTGTGTATGTTTATGTTTTGGCGGTAGACCAGATCTAGGGGGGGAGAAGGAGGGAGTAATAGTATTTAATTTACATGACACTTAAATTAGCATCTATTAATTGCCAAGGATTAAATTCTCCATATAAGAGAGGCTTTTTATATGATATGTTAACTCGAGAGCAAGTGGATATATGTTTAGTCCAAGAAACTCGTTGGAAGACGGATGACTTTCATTGTTGGAAATATAAGAGATTTCCCATTATTGCCCAAGCTAGTTTAACCGGGACAAAAAAAAGAGGTGTCGCAATTTTGATAAATCAAAAAATTAAATTTGAACAGCTATATCTGGAAAATGATCATGAGGCAAGATACATTATTCTTCTTTGTAAATTGAACGATGTATTACATACACTCGTTAACATATATGCTCCTAATGTATACACAGTAAAATTTCTGGAAAAGATCTTAGACAGAGTTCAAAATATTACAAAAGGGTTTTTATTGATAGGCGGAGACATGAATTGTATTTCAGATGTTAAACTAGATAAAAGCTTTTCTTATGGCTCACATCCAAATTCAACTTTGAAATCTTTGGCTAGAGCTTTTTCTCTTTGTCTTGCTCGAAACAAATTATATGACATTTGGAGGGCACAGAATCCATCTGTGAAGGAGTTTACTTATTATTCTGCTGTACACCATTCTTATTCAAGAATTGACATGTTTCTGACTGATATTAAGTCTATTGAACGTTGTGATTCCTCTAGTATTGGAAACCTATCTTGGTCAGATCACGCACCCATTTTTATAAAAATTAAAAATAATGAAGACTTTAACACAAGATCTAATTGGAGATTAAACGAAACTCTTTTGTCCTCCCGAGATTTTAGCGAACAACTTCGAAGGCTAGCTACAGAATTTATGGAGATGAATGACAATGGTACGGTCTCAGATGCAACCTTATGGTGCGCTTTTAAAAGCACTATGAGGGGTCACCTTATAAAACAAGGTGCATATATTAAGAAATTGAAAGGGGCTACTCTTACTGACCTCTATATTAAATTAGCACAGTTAAAGGCTGTTAATAAATTAAACCCTTCAGTTCAGATTTACGATGAAATTAAGGAGATCCAATTTAAGATTAATGAAAGATTAACGGAGAAGATTAACAGAAATTTAACATCTCTGAAACAAGAGTGGTATTATAGCAGCAATAAAGCTAGCAAACACCTAACGAATAAAATTAAAAATAAAAACGTCAAAAATAAAAAAAATAAGATAGTATCAAATGGGAAAACATTTTTAACTCCAAAATTAATTAGTGAAGCCTTCAAAGAGTATTACAACACACTATATAATCTACCAGTATTAACGAAAGATAAAATGCAAATGAATTGCTTTCTTAACACTCTTGACTTACCAAAAATCTCTGAGATAAATCTACAAAAATTAAATTTACCGATTAATTTATCTGAGATAAGTAAAATTATAAAAAATCTACCCTCGCATAAAGCTCCAGGCCCAGATGGATTCTCGTCTCGTTTTTTTCAAAGTTTGGAATCTATTGTTTCTCCTTTATTACTAAGACTATTTAATGGAACATCTTTAGGGAATAATTTTCCATCTGAGATGTTACAGACTATAATCACTCCTATTCCGAAAAGCGGGAAAGATCCAACTAAAGTGACGAACTATCGTCCGATATCACTGATAAATTTAGATATTAAAATATTCTCTAAAATTTTGGCTGATAGACCTAGTTCCGTTATGGGTGAGTTAATTCACCCAGACCAAACAGGATTCCTCCTGGGCAGAAGCGGTGAAGACAACACACGTAGAATACTAAACTTAATTCATGAGATACATTTAAATAAAACGCCAGCCATCTTTTTAGCGCTCGATGCCGAAAAGGCGTTTGATCGCGTGAGTTGGCCTTTCTTAGAACAAACACTAATTACTTTTGGTTTGACTGGTCAATTTCTAACTTTCACCATGGCACTTTATAAGAATTTATATGCAAAAATCTCAGGACCCAACTTAAACTCTACTAGTTTTCCTATTAACAACGGAACAAGACAAGGGTGCCCTTTAGCACCCTTACTATATGTTCTCTCAATAGAGCCTCTTGCGACATTAATACGTCGATCGAATAAAATCATAGGAATAAATACTGGTCCGTACGAGCATAAAATTTCTTTATATGCTGATGATATTTTACTTACCTTAGCCTCACCTGAAAACTCACTTCCGGATGTTCTGAATTGTATTAATAAATATACATTGTACTCTAATTACAAATTAAATCTAGATAAATCACAAATTATTGAGTTCAATATGGAACAATCTCGATTTCAGCATCTTAAGAATAAATCTGCAATATTTTGGAATCAAAAATATATTGACTATTTGGGTATTAAAATATATCAGAATCTTTCTGCTTTCAAAACTAATAATTACTTGATCCTTCTAGATTCCTTTAAAAATCAATTTTCTCAATGGAGGAACCTAGAAATCTCTTGGATGGGCAGACTTAATATTCTAAAGTCATATATTTTACCAAAACTGATTTATCTATTTAGAACCATCCCTTTATCAGTCTCACTGAAAATTCTAAAACAATTTGAAACAATGTTCTCATCATATGTATGGATGGGTAAAAAATCTAGAATTTCACGTTCCATTCTTAACAGAAACCTTTCAAGTTCTGGACTTAATTTCCCCAATTTGCGTATCCTACACCAAATTTGTTTATTTAACCATTTTATAGCCTGGGATATAAAACGGAATTCGGAACTACCTTGGTACAACTATGAGAGGTGGAATTGTCAAAATCTAGACCCATTCCTTTTATATTGGTTTAATAAAAAAGATATACATAGACTAAACACTCTTAGTCCAATTGTTTCCAACATATTAAGTAACATGATTATTTTTAAGGAAAAATTTGGTAATACGGAACTCTGTTCGCTATCATCTCCGTTGATAGCGGTACAACATATGATAAAGGACATAAATTTAAAATCCTGGTCTCTCCAGGGTATTGATACAATTTCAGACATAAGCACTTTTTCCCATTTGGTTTCATTTAACGAAATTCAATTTAAGTATAACATACCAAGTAAAGAATTATTTTCTTATTTAAGAATTAGAAATTTTATTAAAAATAATCCATTAACTTCTCCGACTAGTTTAGATAGGTTCATAAATGCTCACCACAAAAAAAACTTAATTACGAGATTAAGTAATCTGTTGGTTCAAGAGCAAGTGTTAGATAAACCAAACACTATTCTGAAATGGGAAAGAGATCTGGGCGTCTCCTATTCTCTTGATATATGGTGCGACTCTTGGAATAAAGTAAGAAAAGCAATACATTGTATAAATCTCCAAGAACAGTACTATAAACTCCTTCACAGATGGTACTATGTGCCAACCTTACTACATAAAATGCATAATACTACTTCCAACATATGCTGGAGATGCAAACTAGAATTGGGCTCAACGATACACATTTGGTGGGAGTGCGATAAGCTATTAAATCTTAGATCTGAAGTTGTCTTACTTTTTAAGAGTTTATTTGATATAGACATGGTTTTGAATCCGCAAACTTTTCTTTTCCATATTGATCTTCCTTGGAAAAACAAACCGAAACTGTACTTGGCTATTAATGTCTTGGCAGCAGCCAAAATCTGTATAGCTCGACTATGGAAATTAGATCAGTCACCACTTTGGCCCCAAGTTATAGCCCAAATAAATTACCAGTATACAATGGAGAAGTATTTCTATCGAATACATAATAATATTAAATATTATGAAGCTATTTGGTCTCCATGGAAAAGATGGCTTTCGGGAAACGGTTATACATATCACACTATTATATAACCTTGGCAATGCTAATTAACTTACTATGCTAATATACATATACTATTAATACCTCCCTCTCTTCTCTCCCCCCTAGCCGATATGGTAAACAACTTGGTCTCGATACTGTCTTGTATTTGAATGTTTTAATTTTACCTTTTTTGTACTGCTTTGTATATTATCAGGATGAATGTTTGTATGTTAATGTCTTTTTATTCTCTGTTATAAAATAAAAAAAATAAATAAAAAAAAAATAAAAATAAATCCAACCTTAGTTTAATCAGTCCACAAAACATTTTCCCAGTAGTGTTGTGTAGGTGCTCCAAAATTTAGGTGAACTGCTAGGTTACATTGGACTCCATGCCTGTTCAATGTTTTGCATATGGTGATGAATAGAGATGTTAACCAGTTCCAATGATTCCTTCAAGCCTTTAGCTGTTGCTCTAGTGTTCTTTCTCTACCTCATTGAGCATTCTGTGTTGTGCTCTTGGAGTCATCTTGGCTGGGTGTCCACATCTAGGGAGAGTAGCCACAGTACTCAACTGTCTCCATTTATAAACAATTTGCCTACTGTGGACTGATGAATATGTAAGCTCTTTAACCCCTTCAGTACCGGGACGTACCTGGTACTTCCTGGTTACTGGTCACCGGTAGACCGGGGCGTACCAGGTACGTCTCTCACAAAAAACGCCCCCACATCACCACAATCGCGGTGATCGTGGGGGCGCTGCTGCTGCTGTCTGCCCAGGAGTCCTGGGCAGAGAGCACAGCCTGTCTAAGCCCTCCCCCCCAAGCCTACGATCACTCCCGCGGAGTGATTCTCTAGGCATTAAACAGCGATTGCAGAAAAATCTGCAATCGCTGTTTCAGCTGCCACAGGCAGCTTCAGGGAAGGGGGGGGGTATTGAATGGGTCCCCACACAAGTGTGGGGACCTGATCCAACACCCCCCTGCTGCCTGATCGCTCCATGAGAGCATCAGTGCAGCGTTAACCCCTTCAATGCCGCGATCGCGGCATTGAAGGGGTTAATTCCCGTTTTTTAGGGGTTCTGCTACTGGTGGTCTGCCTGGAAGCCCAGGCAGACCTCCAGCAGCAAAAACGAACCCCCAGAAGTCCTCTGATCAGCCCTGTAGGGCTGATCAGAGAGACTCCTCTCCTACAATCTCCAGTCTATTGGAGATTGTGTCCCAGCTGCCAGAGGCAGCTTCAGGGACAGGGAGAGAGGGCTCTTTGGTCTCCATTAGTGTGGAGACCAGCCCCCCTACCCCCCCTCTTCCTCAATTAACCCCTTCAATGCTGCGATTGTTTATGACCCCCATCGCAGCATTGCAGGGGTTAATATTAGTCCCCACAAGCTTGTGGGGACTAAATATCAATCAATGCTGTGCTTCAATGGAGCATCAGCATTGAAAGAGTTAAAAAAAATAAATAAATAAATAAATTTTAAAAAAAATAAAATAATGATAAAAAAAAATAACAGCACTGACCTGAAAGTCCA
>VKOC01020066.1:0-10019 GCA_009364415.1 Spea multiplicata | reverse complement strand
AGCTGACCCTGCTTGGCCTTTATTCCATGGTTTCAGCCCTGATGACCTATATTAGCACGGGACCTTCAGAATTCAACTGCCCTTGGTGTGTCCAATATTCTATTATTGCTCCTGTGCTATTTTGTTTGATTTTCCTGTTGTGAACTTGCTTGTCTTGACCCTGCTTGCTGTTCCTGAGTTTAAAGGGTCCTGGTTCTGACCCTGCTATGTTTGACATAGGCTATTCAGTGGAAGATTTTGGGTCTTGCCTCCCACTTGCTTTGATTTCAGGTCCTCGTATCTTGTGTCCGGGTCTATTCTGCTACACAGAATCCTTTCCTGCAGTACAATCAGTACTCTATAAAAAAGAACTTGTACTAACCAGGCCCGATGCCTTGGAGTCATCATTTACTCTAACCTTTCCTTCATCCCTCACATTCAGTCCCTCACCAGATCCTGTTGCTTGCACCTAAAAAACATCTGTCACATCTGCCCATTCCTCACCCAAGAATTCACAAAAACTCTGGTTTATTCACTTATCATTTCCCGTTTTGACTGCTACAACACTCTTGTGGTTGGCATTGCACTGTCTCAACTGTCTTCTCTACAGTCTATCCTAAATGCCGCTGCTAGGCTTATCTTCCTTGCACTCCACTCCTCTTCTGCTTCCCCCTCTGTAAAACCCTCCACCAGCTCCCAATTACCTTTAGAATTAAATTTAAAATCCTGGTACTAACATATAATGCCCTTCATAACACTGTTGCTCCATACATTTCTGCCCTCATAAGCAAACACTCTCCTACTTGATCCTTACATTCTTCCCATGGGCTAAGGCTCTCCTCCTCACTCGTCACCTCTTCCTATACCCGTCTACAAGATTTCACTCGGGCTGCCCCATATCTCTGGAATCTACTTCCACTGAACGTTCAGCATTCACCCTCCCTCCCAACATTCAAGAAACATCTCAAAACTCACTTCTTCAGAGAAGCCGCACCATCTTAGCTGCTAGAACTTCCGTGTCATTGATACAACCACCACACTACCTCTCACCCTTTCTCTGTGCCTTATGTTTGTCACCCCATTCCCTCAAGATTGTAAGCTTGCGAGCAGGGCTCTCTCCACCTAATGTATCGGTTTGTCTTAGTCTGTCAATACTCGTCTTGTGATACCCCTTGAATATATGTATTGTATTAAGCGCTGCGTAAAATGTTCGCGCTATATAAATAATATTATTATAATAAAGATAATAATAATAATAATATATGAAATGTGCCAGGCTGGTTGAAAACTTCAAATTGGCTTTTAATGCGGGTTTGGCAATTTTCTATACAATAAACCTACAGTATTTAGTGGTGTTCATAGAGTAAAGTAAGCAATGTGTATACATTAAAAATATACCTTGTATACATAATATGGAGATATTGTTTATAAAGAACCCTCATTCTGCAGCAGTTTACAGTGGTAAGGAAGGATCTGTTAGAAAAGTCTTACAATCTAGGATATATGTATTAGAGCTTTCTTTTCTTAGATCTGCATGCAAGAGCCTCCCTTTAACTAATCTCTACCCTATTGTTAAATTTGTGGGTTTTAACCAAGACGTGGCTAAGGAATTCAGGATCCCTTTGGAAGCTTGGGATTAGGAAAAGGGCAAACTTTGCCACGTACTGCCAGCATACTTTAAATTAAGTATCTTTACAACAAGTACACTGACTGATAAACAAAAAACATAAGCTTAAAGTAGGTTTCAATAAAACTGTGTTTGATGTTAAGGACCTCAAAGACACCTAAACCACCTTTGTTACTTATTCTTTGCCTTATTTTTCTTTTCCACCTTTGCAGAATATAATTTGTTTCTTTTTTATTTGTACACATGAATTGTTAAATCAACTCTCCCTTTTGGATGCCGATGCTGGCATCATGAAACAGCTTTGCTCATAAAAAAAAGATTTGTTAGTATAACTATTAAAACAGGATTCGATAAAATCACTTACCTGGTCCAGTGCTAGAGCAATGGCCCAAAATTATAAGCTAGGAGCAATACAAGTCAAGAACCAAATTGCACTAAAAGTTTTAAGGGACTTTTATTTTGTATGATATTGTACATAAGTATCCACTTTAGCGCACCTATACTATGCTATGGAACACCATTCTGTGATATTTACGGTTTAACATTGATTGTTTCTATTGATTGTTCTCTGATGACTATACTTATACTTGAATCATGTAATAGACCTAAACGGAATTTTGTGAGGATGTGCTAAACAATAAATGTGTATTCAACTGTTAATTGTTGGATATAGTTCTACTGTAAAATGTTATACATTATAATTTAGAACATTGCTTGGCTCAACTATGTAGCAAATATTTGCTCATTCACAGTGAACTTAGCACACGTGAACAGATGGAGATGGAGTACAGGACTATCTAGACATTAACCCTATCATGTTTCCGGATTGCTATACACATATCACTAGGAAATTGGCAAAATGGGATATGTATTAGACCTTCCATGTTTCACTCTTGTCCAGCTCCTCGTCAGAACAGCAAGTTCACTGCAATTAGAAAAGCATCTGTTCCACCCACCTCCAAGATCTCCAGACCACTGACTTCTGCTTCACACGTTTACTTTGATCAAATCATCATGCCTAACTACTTCTCAATCTTCTGCCTTAAATGTCCTCCTGAAAGGTTTTAAGGTTGCAATAGATGGGTTCTCTTCTCCTGTTTTATGTTTTTTCTTGTTATTGTTTAGATCAAATTCTCCCCTGTAATAGAGATACAGAATTTGAGGGTTTCGTCTATATCAAATCTAATAATAATAATACATTTTTAAGGAAGCATTTTCCTAGAAGCTATTTCTGGAAAAATAGTATTTATAAGATTTTGCAATAGCAAAACAAAAGACTGACCTAAATGAGTTGTCTCACTGGGAAGTCTGAGGTTAATGATCGACTTTAAGCTCTTCAAAACTTTGAAAAGACATGTCCATATATATATATATAGTATGTTATATTAATATATAACTTCATGTATAAAAATATATAGTGAAATTTAGCTATTATTTGGTTGCTGATCAACTTCAGCTCTGGTTCCCCCCATACACAAATAATATACTTTTATATGTTGGTTTATTTAGGACTTTAGTCATGTTAATTCATATAACACAATATGTTGTAGTCTAACACTCACATAGTACACTATGATTTTATTAATCTTATAATAGCTTTTGATTCATGGGCCGCTGAGAGAATTATGTGACATTTCACTTACTTTGACATTGCACCAGTGATTTCTCTGGTTTTTGATGATAGCCCAGATGAAGCCATGATGACTTCATTGGGTTCCATTTAAACAGACTTAGGTTTATTGTTTTGAGGGGGGGGGTTGTGGAAGGAAAAGTTTTGTTTCCCTCTCTTCTGACCCTGATCTTCATTACCACTCAGACAGTTGGAGGTCACCAGATACACTGAAGGTTCCTTCCAATTTATATAGCTGTCAGTATAAGGCTAGGTTTCACTTGTTTTTTTTTTTTTTTGCTAAAAAACGCACATAAAAACGCCAATTCAGCCACACGACGTTTTTTTTTTTTGTGAAAAAACGCTGCAGCCGGATGTTAGCTGTTCTTCAATAGGAAATCGCACAATGCCATTTCCACTTGGCGTTTTTCTGTTCGGCGTTTTTTCAGTCCTCTGGCGTTTTTTCTGCTTTTTTGGGCTCTGTGACAGTTTTTCAAAATCGCAGCATGTTGACACTCTGGCGTTTTTTGCAAGGAAATCTTGGCGTTTTTCTCCAATAGAAGTCTATGGGAGAGAAAAAACGCCATGAAAAAGCCATGTGGGTTTTTTATGGCGTGGCGTTTTTTTCCACAGTTACAATGCAGAGGATGGACCCAGTATCTGTGTGTCCTACGAGAAATAGGCTGGAAACAAACAGTTTCACACAAAACAAAGTTGAATTTTACACCATTTGGAACAAACAAACCCGACGCATCAACTGCATCCTGCGCGCCAAAAGCAACAGCAAACAATTTGCACCATCATTTGGGGCCAATCTTCCTAGAGGAGCAGACATTCGGAATAAAGCATGCCTTACAAACCACAGAAAACAGACAAAAGGGTCCGCCGGGGCGTTTAAGTAGAACTCTACCAAGAAAATGACATCAGGAGGGGCAGATACTTGCCATTTATCCTAATCCCTTTTAGCTGGGTGAAAATTCCAACGTGTAAAGGCTGGAAATACTGCCTAAGGTCAAAAAAGCAATTTCCACAGAAAGGTTAAAACGCCAGAAAAAACTCTTGGCGTTTTTCATCAAGAAAAAACCCAAGTGGAAACCTAGCCTAAAGATGCTTTAACCTGCCATACAAATAATTTGGTATCTGGACTGTTCTTCTTAAATTACTTTTTGATTACTTTAAATTAATTAAAACATTTAAATTTGGAATTTCTATAGCATTTTTTTATTTTTTTCTGGTTCAAGAAATACAAGCAAACACTGGTTGGTTAAAAATATTTTTAAAGATTTGTTTTCAGTAAATACTTAATTTGTAAGGGTTAATTTGTTCTCATAGACAGTATAACTTTTAAAATGACAATTAATTTGTGGCTAATAGAAACAGTTGAATTTGGAATACTTTTGGAGATAAAGAAGATTTTCTTTTAGTTCATTCTTTTACTAGCCGATGCTCTTGCATCTGCTTTCCATGTAACTCAACAAAATCAGAAGCTTTGTCTTTACAATTGTCATTATAAAGGAGAGTCTCAAAGCCTTCCACACTTTATATTATTACAAAATGTATATCTGTTATATGGGACTCATAAAGAAACAAATGGCACTCTAAAAAGGGAGAAAACCATTATAGAAATAATTAATTTCATTAATAAGTTCCATGTCTATACCAGGATATTAACAATATTTATTTGTATCATAATTCATTGGCAAGAGCTCTGATATCAAATTTATATTTAGCAATAAACACATAGATTATAGAAATTACTATGAAGTTCATAGAAAACAGAACAGATATTGAAGAAACATTTGCATGATAATGACTTGTTTGAAATTCATTTAGATGCGGTATCATTTGCTTGTCTCGAAGCTGCAGCTCACCTTACCTATACTACTGCAACCCATTTCCCCTCGGACTCAATACCCTTGACTCATTCATATGATTTAGATTTATTCCCAATATAAAAAAAAACACTAAATAAGTATATGTAATGTACTTTTAAAGCTGCGATGGACATATATGTCAGAAGACCATCTTATGGTATAACATCATAGAGCTGTGATTTGTGTGCGATTGGATTCCAAACCTGGACCTCATCTTAACGACTGACACATTACCTAGTGTGTGTGTGTGTTATATAATTTAAGTTGTGGGGTAAATGTTGTGGATGATTTGTTAAAATGCATGTACGCAAGGCAGGAAACTGTACAGAAAATGAAAACACTAGAGCTGAATGGTTCTTATCAAATGTCACATTCTATATTTCGATGTCTATGATTCGGTGTATGCTCTCATCCATAACAGGCTGTTATCTTCCCAATAAAGCCTTCTATTCCTGCTATCTTTTCTGTTAATGAGCTCCACATGCATGCCTATTAAAAGGCATGCTGACAGTGTTCCATGTGCCAGCAGCCATACACTGACTCCTACATGGACTTTCTAAAAATTAGAAATGAATACCACTTATTGTGATAATTGTAATAGCCTCTAGGAAGGGGTGATCATCTTATCCTTTCAAATGCTGAAAACCTAATGCCCTCCAGAAAAGATAAACCTGCTGAAGAAAAAAAAACCATTACAGATGGGAAGCAGATTCCAAGGCGCTCATTATTCCAAAATATAAATATAAGCATAGCAAGACAAGATGGTGATACTTGATCAAAAATGGAAAAGAAAATTAATTCAAAAAATAAATTCTTTGTAATTGTGATGCATTAGGAAAATGTCTTTGGTGCTATGTAAAACAATAAATAATGTCTAAAGAAAAATATTTATGATTAATATTCCCTTTTTTTATCATAAATTTATAGACAGGCCGTTTTTTTCAAAGAAAAGTGTTAATTGAAGCCAGTGTTCCAATGGTCATATGTAACATACAATATGTATTATAGCAATTTTAACACACGATGCTTCTTACGTACAGAGACGTTTAAATTTTTTTTTTCGACTATAAGGTGCATTTTGGAAAAAAATATTGACTTCAGTTATAAATGTTCATAATTATATCCATAATAGAGCAGAAGCGGGCCCTGCTCTTGCGATCTTACAATGTAGTCGGTCATAGAGGGGGAAGTGAAACAATAGGAGAGTACTACTTGTATGGAGATGAGTTGATAGGGTCTGGATGATCTGTTGAGGTTGTTGATCATTCAGGTGGCCTGATTAGGATGATGTCAGAGAGGCTTGTGAGGAAAGATTATATGCTTCTTGAAAAAGGTGGGCTTTCAGAGAGCTTGTGAAAGTTGCGTACGAGGGAGAACATTTGACAGAATGGAGAAGGGAATTTCACAGAAGGGGTGCAGCACGGGTGAAATCCTGAATACGGGAGTCAGAAGAGGTATTGACAGTTGAAGAGAGATGCAAGTCATGAGAGGAACGAAGAGGATGGTTAGGGGTGTATTTGGATAGGAGGGTAGAGATATAGGTGGTGCAGAGTTAAGGGCTCTGTAGGTCAGGGTCAGAAGTTTAAATTGGATTCTTAAGGGTATGGGGAGCCAATGGAGGGATTTGTATAGTGGAGCAGCAGATAAGAAACGGTGACAGAGAAAGATTAATCTAACTGCAGTGGTAAGGATGATTGTATCAGCGAAAGGCGGGAGATGGGGAGAGACCAATTCGTAGAGAGTTACAATAGTTGAGACTGGATATCACAAGGGAGTGGATTAATATTATTGTTTCTTGTGTGAGGAATGGGCAAATTTGGAAGATATTTTTCAGGTTAAGGCAGCAGGATTTGGTTAGGTTCAGGATGTGAGGGATGATCTGTTATCTGCATGTAGGTGGTACTGGAAGCCAATTGACAACAAGTTGTCTAGGAGAAGAGGTCTGGATGGAGTAGTAAAGGGTCAAGAACTGAGTCCTGAGGGACACCAACCAGAAGAGTAGCAAGTTCCAGTGAATGAGACACTAAAATGATGGCCAGAAAAGTAATATTTGAGCCAGGAAAGAGTTGTGTCATGGATGCCATGAACATGGAGGGTTTGTAGAGGGGGGTGGTCAACTGTGTCAAAGGCTGCATAGAGAACCAAGAGAATAAGTAGTGAGAGGCTTTTTATTTTATCTGCGGGACATCATTAGTTAGTTTAGCTACGGGACAAATTAGTTAATTCATTGTCGTTCCAGCAGTTTGGTTGCTAACAGGACAAGGGGAACTGCAGGGTAGTTTGATGGGGATGTTGGATCAAGGGAAGGTTTCATTGGGATAAGAGATGATGGGCGTGTTTAAATAAGGAAAGGAATACAACAGAGGTAAGAGAGATTAAAGATATTGGTCAGGGTTGGTGTGGGGTCAAAGAGACAGGTGGTGAGTTGGGAGGATGAGAGGACCTCAGAAACTTCAGTAGGAATGACTAGACTGAAGCAGATGAGGGAGGTGCTGTGGGACAGAGAAGGTGAAAAATAGATGTTTAGGATTATGGGAAAGGGAGAAGATTAATGAAATAAAATCGGTTTGGAGAGATGGAGGGCCGATGTATAGGAACAGAGCATGAGTTTGTAATGAGTGAAGTCTCCAGGTGAACAAGACTTCCTCCACAGGCACTCAGTGGAACGCGGACACCTTTGTATTGATTAGATCTGGCTCTTGACTTGGCTTCTAATGACCTTGGTGTAAGTTCCTTGTAGGGTTTATCTGTATGAACTACCTGTCATTGGGATACACATACCCACATACCCTGTTCAACTTCACTGTTAATATCCCTGTAGGTATTTAAACTTTCTTTACATTCTTCGTTAGTCATCTAAACTAAAAAAAATATTTTTCCTTTATTGCTAGCTTAAGCATGCAGAGTCCTCTATCCCTCATGACATATTTTATATTGCATGATATGTATATTTTTTTTTCTCCCGAGTGTACAGCATTTAAAAAAGTGTAGCTGTGTTAAAAATTTCTGAATAAAAAAGAATCGGTTAACAGAATCATTATGAACACATGGTTTGTAACATTATTTTGAATCATTTAAAGGTAAGTGGTAAGCAAATGGAAGTTTTTAAAGAGAGCCATCAAAGGTATTATTGTTTATAGATGGAATTTTGTTGACTTACAAACAACATATAATTTGGTAATAATTTTTTTCAATAAGTGATTCACTTTAGACTGTTCAATTTTTAAGTTTTCCTTTTTTTCTTTAGCTATGAAACAGGTTGGATTTTTACTTGTAATTGTTAAAACAAACCTAGAACTTATACTAGTGTATTTTAAAATTATTGTTATTTCTGTTACTTGTTTTAAAACATATATCAACCTGTCGTTGCAGGTAAATGAAAAATATAATACTTTTTACCCCAAAATGATTAGTATTATTATTGTCTCTGGAACAACATATAGAATTTTGGAGACATGGCTGAATATTTGATGAAAATCATACTTCATCTCTGGTGCATAACGCTGGAAAGAAACATTTCAGATTGAACAGGTGCAATTAGGGTTGCCTTGCTACTGTGAAGTCACACCATAGAGCAGCTGTGTTAATGCAAAATGGTAGATGGGTGCCATGTTAAAAAAGGGGCAATTTAAAACTGAGCTAAAATAAGCACATACAATGGTTTTTTTTTTAAAGAAATCTAAAACGTTAACATTTTCAATAAAAAGTATTTAAAGAGTACCATGTAAACAACACAAACCCAACCAGACCTCTTTATTGTTTCATAAAATGTCTCATTTTCAAAACTCCTTTTTAAAACAGTAAATTGATATAGGAAGATACTGGATAAGCTATGCATCCATGCATCTAATTATATATAAGACCCTTAGATCAAGATGTACCAAATAAAGACATAATGTATGTAACAAAATATCTAACAGACACAAGTATTTAAGTAAACAATAAGAAATGTTCTCTGTGCTTGCAGAAACTTTCATTTTTAATGCCCACTCCCCATCCTGTTCCTCTCCAGTTATGGAAAACAGAGCGCCACTGTTCCTATCCCAATCCAATCATTTCCTTACATGGACTGAAAACAGTCTCATATTATATTAGAAAAGTGGCCATGTGCTGATCAGTGTGGCTAGAAATAAATGCTATTGGTAAGACATTCTACTCTTACCCACTTAATTGAAATGAATCATGCAAACTGTAACCAATAAAGAGCTGGCAGAAGCAGGAATGATGGATTATGGATTTACGGATTATAGGAATTACATTTTGAATTCATGAAGAAAGGAGTGTCACTTAAAAGTTAGCGTGTGTGTATGCAATTATACCATCCTAAATTTACCAAAGCCATATCCAATCACTAACCAACTAATAAGTAGTGATTGCTAGATTGATAGACACATAGATATGTCATATGTATATATATATATATAATGTACATATATATTTTGTTCTGCTCAACTGTAGATATGCAAGGAAATGATCATTTAAATATCACATTGAACTTGCAAGAAAAGGTTATATACTTACTCAATATGCCATAAGATTGTCATGGCAACATACATATGGTACATTAATTCTCGGAGAAACTAAACATATTTTTTGAACGTGTTATAATTTAGCCTTGTACTGTTAGGAGCATTTCCCATAATAAAACTAGCAGAGTAGGATGAAAAAAGAAATTCTCATCACATACAAAACTATATGGTATTTTTTGTCTACTGTTTTTAGAAACTACGGTTCTACTGTGCAGAATATAAAGTCATGGAATATCAGCTATAATAATTTAAAAAAAAATCTTTTCATTGATGTTAACTATAGACAGGTTAGTTAATCACTTGTATCCATAAAGTAACAGAGTTAACAGGGCCGGCCCAACAATGGAGCTGAGTGGGGCAACTGCTCCACTTTGCCGCCCCAAGGCCTTTTTTTTTTTTTT
>VKOC01020062.1:0-75083 GCA_009364415.1 Spea multiplicata | reverse complement strand
CATATATACTAATCCACACACATACCAATCCACTCTCACTTAATGCTTTCCTACCTTTCCTTTCTTCTTTCAGCTTCTTTTCCTCTTCTTCAGTTCTTCTGTCTTCTCTGTCTTCTTCCCGGTCAGAGGGCACAGACAGCGGTGGGCGCGGCTTCAGTGCTGTGCGCCGGGATCTGACAACAGACCCGGGAGCACAGCAGCTGTTGCCGCGCGGATCACAAGGGAGCGGTTGAACCTGGCTTAAAATCACTCAAGGGAACCGGAGGTCTGTTAAAGACCTCCGATACTGCTCCCTTGCGAGCCTGCTCCTCCAGCGGCGGACATTACTGTCCGTCTCTGGAGGGGTGCCGGGTGCCGCAAATTGGGGTGCCGCGGCGGCAGCACAGGTCGCACACCCCAAAGGCCGGCCCTGGCTGTATAGTCACGATTTTCTGGCACTGTCCTGCTGTCACATGTAGTTAGGGCAGTTGGGGAAATCCTGTATTCCCCCTGACCCACCTAGGTAGCTGTTACATGAAAGGAAGATTGTGTTGTTGCAGCACAGACCTCCAGTTAGTGCCTCTCCTACCTAGCGGCGCCGTTGGATTCTAAAATGGGCAGTATTTGGGGGGGGTGTATGTATACATTCTCCATCAACACATGGTTCAGGGATGTATTGCATCCTTCATTTACTATAACAACATTAATTATTGTGACTCAAGGATGCAGAGATGGACACCATGCGCTCCCATAGGGCTGTTTTTTATTTTCCCCATTCTACAGCATCCCAACACATTATAACCCAAAAGCTCATTTTCATTCTTAGCACCCGCTTCAACCCTTAAAAAAGGTAAGCACTACAAGGACTTACTTTTATCCGTGCCGCTTGAGTGAGGGAAAAGGGGGACGCTCACCGCCTCCCATTAGGTTAAAAGAGAAACCTGGGGACTAGGATTTCAAAACATATTTAAATGAACTTGTGTACAAGTAAGTGGAATTTACAAAAGACAATAAGGAGTCGAATATACTTACAACTTGCATCCACTCAACTACAACTCCCTTTTTCATATGAATGTGCAAGATGTCATACATGCTGGATTGCTCTCACCGTGCCCTACATAATTACCATAGTTTTGAATAGGACAATAATGTTGCCAGACTTATAATAATAATAGGTAATAATAATCATTATATAACACCTTAGCAGTTTTAGTAGCAGAATGATTTTACGTAATGTTTATAAAAACCTCTGCAGAACTTTTCTCTTCAACTTCTAAATTCTGCAACCAGGGTGCAGCATTTCTCCCAGGGAGCAAGAACTGTTCTACTCTGCTAAAATAACTCTTCTGACTGCCTTCAAAGCAAGTTGGATTAGTGAACACCTTTTTCAGACATGTTCCCTTCTAGCAGCTAACAAAAAAGGTGAGTGGGCTTTCGGCAAATAACATGATGCAGGTGCTTCTCCGAAAGATCCTGGGAAATTCAGATAAAGGTTTGATACGCATAAGTGTGTGTGTTAGCATGAATGTGGGACACGGGCTGGGGCAATTTTTGCTCTGGGGTAGCTAGTTATGCCCCAGTACATAAGTACAGACTCTAGTGATGTTATTATGATGTATTATTATTATCATACCTGGGAACTCTCCGGGTTTGACCCGGAGATTGCCGGGTGAGAGCTGCTCCTCCGGTACTCCTGGTCAAGACCTGAATCCTCCGGGTTGCGGGGTCTTGACACGCCCCCCACTCCCCACTAATTTTCCTTTAAATGGGGGTGTTTCCCGCTGCCATCAGCGGGAACACCCACTGACGTCAGTGTGCAGTTCTGGCCGCGTCCCGCAAAAGAAGGCTCCAGGTAGCCGGAGCCCATTAGTTCCCAGGTATGATTATTATTTAGTTTCATATAGCTCCATCATATTCCGTAGCGCTGTACAATGGGTAGACAGGACATAACAAGTAGTATATAACATAACAATTTGACTTACAGAAACAACAGGTGATCTGGTTGTTCTTATTTATTGATATAAATTGCACCAGCACATTCTGCAGTATTGAGCAGTGGCGGTTATAAATCCTTAACATGAAAGACATCTAAAATAAAATTAAAAAAAAAACAACTGCCCTCCCAGACATCAACTTTTGAAAACAACTAAAAATGTGTATTGTACCTGATTGAGCACTTTGGCCCTCCTGAAACACCTACACATTTCTGTGGGGTCTTTCTGTACTCAGAGGATGTTACCGAACATAAAATGATTTTTTCACACACGGCACCGAACGTAGCCCAGTAGCGTAAATTAAATTAAATTACATATTTTTTTATTGACCTAACATTGCATTTTTAAAGCTTTCTATAGTATCAAGCACCTTTGTCAAGTCAAAAGCAATTCTAAGCCATGAAAGGTCAATGCACTTTGACCGATTTCCATGAAACGAGGAGGAAGAGTTAAACGCGCGCTCGTCATGTTTGCAATGAATAGGCGGACGATCCAGGTCGCGTGACCGCGCTCCGCCCCCGCCCCTTCTTCCTCGACCTGCAAGACAGATCGAGGCGGAGGCGCGCGCACGTGCACAAGAGAGGTGAAAGCGCTGCAGACAGCGCAGAGATTGGGGCACTCTTACCAATTGAATGAAATAAAGGCCATTCTTCAGAAATTGCTGCTAGCGGGATAACCGCCCAATCTGTCAACAGCCCCACACTTCCTTCCTGCCTGCAATATGGAGAGACAGTCTGCAGATCTGGGGATCACCCAGACCCCCCTGTCCCGATTCCTGGATGGAGACTTCTGGGGTATGAAGAATGAGCTGAGGAGGCAGATCGCGGAGAGCCCGCTCTTTCTGCAGAGGTACCTGTGAACCTGTGCACACCCACACTGTGGGCCTGTACGGCGCTGCGGAGTATGTCGGCGCTTTACACCGGGCAGTGATAATTAGCACCCTTGTGTCAGCCATAGGCATGTGTTTGTTTACCTGTGAAAGGGACTGGCAGGCGCGTTCACGCGTGAGAGGTGCAGAAATGCTTCAAATCAAAGGCTGCCTCTTTTGAGACGGTATGTGTGTTCTGCTACGTCTCTTGTGTCATGAGAGGCACAGAAGTTGGTTACATGATACATGGATGCTACTGCAGGTGCGTGCGCAGGTGTGCTTCCAAATGCAGGCATTCCCAAGTTGCAGACATTCTGCAGCTGTAAATATTATGTAAGCATCTTATTGCCCCATACCTGCCAGTACTACAACTCCTACCATATGGATGATGAGCGTTGTACTCAACAACAGCTGGAGGGGCAGAGGTCTCTGGTCCCCATGTGGTGATGTTTACTGGGGATATTCCAACATGCTGCATCTCATCCACTGAGATATGACACACATCCAGCATATTGGATTGGGCACAGAGTATCATTTAAATCTCAATATACAATATAATGTTTGTTTTTTTTAATTATGTTTATTAATGTAATTATAATTATTATTATTTAATTATGATTTTTTTTTATTTTAAATAAACGCTGTCTCGCTATCTGGGATTTAAAAGTTACGGCGCTCTAGGTCCACCCATCTTGGTCATGTCCTCTGCTGTGGACCATTAGAAAGTCCTCTGTGGAAAGGGTGAAGATTAGCAAAGTGCCAAAACATAACGATACACACCCTGAACCTTAAATGAAGGCTAAGGGTTTTATTTTTGAACCTTGCCAAACCGGTCCTGTTATTATTTATATTTTTAAATAATTAAGGCAAACATTATTCATGTCTTTTCACTTCATAAGTACTTTTACTTGTCCATGCAAGGATGGGTGTGATGTGACTCCCTGACCATACTAGGTGTTTTGCGAGTCGACATGGTGCAACATATGGACAACGGTCTCCTGTGGTAGCAATCAATGAAATCATTCCGCTGGCAGCTTTGTTTTATAGAACCATTCGGCCCATCTAGTTACTAAGACCTTAATCGGTGTCGCTTATTGTATTAGCCTTTACCACCTCTGATGGGAGGCTATTCCACTTATCTACCACTCTCTCAGTAGAGTAAAACTTCCTTATATTATATCTAAACCTCTGACCTTCCAGTTTTAGAATATGGCCTCTTGTTCTAACATTCTCTTCTGAAATAAACCTCCCTCCTGTACCCGTTAAATTCCATTTAAGTATTTAAATATTTCTATCATACCTTTCCATTAAGCTATACATGTAGATTTCCTTTAGTCTTTTCTGATGCTATTTACACCAATAACATTATGTCAGTGGGTGGGATATATTAGGCAGCAAGTAAACATTGTGTCCCCAAAGTTGATGTGTTAGAAGCAGGAAAAATGGGCAAGCGTAAGGATCCGAGCGACTTTGACAAGGGCCAAATTGCGATGGCTAGACGACTGTGTCAGAGCAAAACGGCAGCTCTTGGTGGGTGTTCCTAGTCGGCAGTGGTCAGTACCTATCAAAGGTGGTCCAAGGAAGGCAAAGCGGTGAGGGCAGGATCATGGGCGGCCAAGGCTCATTGATGCACTTGGGGGGAAAAAGTTGGCCCGTGTGGGACGAGCTACTGAGGCTCAAATTGCCGGAAAAGTTAATGCTGGTTCTGATAGAAAGGTGTCAGAACGCACAGGGCATCGCGATTTGTTGCGTATGGGGCTGTGTGGTCATAATGTTATGGCTAATCGGTGTATGTTGCAAACCATTTACCACTTGTCAAACTTCCCACTAGTTCTCAGACTAATCACAAATGATTATGTTCATTCCGGGAGAAACCTTACTAGAGTAGTTTTAATTATTTTGGATTGTGATTGTAATACATTTTACATAATAGATATATGTTATATTAACTTCAATAAATTACTTTTTTTATATATTTTTTTTATATTTTATAAAATTTTATTGTAAGATATGTTCTTCAAACTGCAATTATTCTGGATGGCTTCAAGAAGGGACATTGCAGTCCAAGCATACCTACGCGTTCCACAATATCCCCGGTATGCAGAAGTTGGTTTTCAACACGATAAGCGTATTTACCATTTCCTTCTAAGTGTGTATTGAACTATCACACATTTTAAAAAAAACTGGCAAATGTCATTATTGCAGCATGTGATTTATTTCTCATGTGGTTAAATGTGAAAAAATTGAAACAATGAATCTTCCTTTTTTTTTTTTTTTAAACCGCCCATTTAGTCTTACAGTTATAGCAGTATGTTTGTATGAAAATCACTGATTTATGTACATAATTACATTTTTTTTTAAAAAAATGCTTTTGTTTAGAGGCAATTCCCAAGTTTCAAATGGGTGAGCAGTGTAATGGGTTGGCAAGGGTTAACAATTCACACAGAACAATATGGTGGTACAACACCATATGACACTTGTAAAATTAAGTTTTCATTATCTCTTTTTCCCTCTAACAGAGTAAAATTTCCATAATACATACCACCCTGTTCTTTACCTGGCATTTGGTTGTTCACTTGTCCGTGAGGAACATAAAATATTTGGGGAACAATTAGACTTTGGGGCAGTTAAGATAATAAATGTAAAAATATTTGCATATTTGTAATTTATGCAGCTTATTAAAAATTCTGAAATTGAGTCTCCATTGTTATCTCATCATTGTCCAGCTACTCATTGTCCTCTCAAGAAAAAAGGGGATCAAACATTAATGAGGAGCTCCCACCAATCTTTTTTATTAGTAGTAGATTACAAATGCTATGCATAAGACCTCTTATTCTACAGACATCTACACCTTGAAAGCATTGCCCTCATTCACCCATTTCTAGTGCAAAATGCAGCTTAAACTCTTGTCCACGCCCTGGATATCTCCCATCTTGACTATTGTAACTCTGTCTTAGCTGGTCTCACATCTTGACTCTTTAAAATCCACCATGAACTCTGCTGCCAGACTTTTCTCCATCACCCATCGATATTCTAAGCCCTCTCTCATTTGAGGGCTTGTTTTGCACCGATTCACTTTGGGTATTTAAATTCAGTATATTTTTCTAGCAATTGTGTGAATACCCAGATATTCTGTGATCTGCTTCCTATTGTTAGCTGACACCATGCAGGCATGTGTTGGCTCATATTACATGAATTTCATGCGTTCAGCATTTAGCGGGCCCAGTCTGAAGATTAAACAAATGGGTTTAAGTTTTGAATTAAAACATTTTAGATGGTTCCTTATTTCTGTATATGTGCTTTAGTCTTGTAGAACAACATGGATAATAAATGACGGCGTTCTTTGCATGTTATGTATACACATTTCCATTAATATTGGTTTGCCTCATAAGATGCATATCTCAATTTTATTACATCTGATGAACTTTGACCTACTGTGAACATGTGTATTATATAGTACACAAAGTTCATTAATTGTGCCAAGTGTTAGTAAGATAACTAGAGTATACTAATAAAGGGCCAAAGGGCCATTTTGTGTGTATGCGTGTTCCTGTTTCCAAATAGGACCTACACTTAACAGCTCTTCCTTCACTCAATAACCTCTTCTTCAGACCTTATAGAGATGGAGCATGAACTATAGGCAGAACAGAACTATGCTGCAGCAATACCCAAATTACCGAGTACTAGAAATTAGATTTCCAGTTGCATGAAAAAGTTAGATCCATGACCAAAACTTTAATTGGATAAACAGGAAACTTGTTTAAGAAACAGATACTTTTGATACAGAAGTGATTTATTTCAAAAGAATTGTGAAACGACCAATACAGTTTTGTGAAAAAGTAATCACTGCCTGAGACCAAAGCATGGGTACACACCTTTATCAGCAAAAAAATATGCTCCTGTATTTATTGATCAGTCTGCATCATGGAGGAACTTTGACCCACTCTTCAATGCAGAACGACTTTAATTCAGTGACATTTGTTTTCCCAGCATAAACTACTTGCTTCGCTTCCTGCGATACAAATCAGATTGTTTGGTTTCTTAATGATGGCAAGATGTCCGTGCCTGGTGCAGAAAATCATCCCCAAGCCTTTGCAAGCGAGTAGAGTGTTCGTGTCTCTTGTGGAATTAGGAACACTGACCTTGTCTGAGGGAGCCGAGAGAGGCGTGCAGATCCACAGTTGTTCCAGGGTCTGTTGTGACTTCCTAGAGGATTTTAACCCTTGGTCTTTGGAAGCTGTTTGTTGGACATCCAGTATTTGGAAGATTCGCTAGCATCCCAAACTTTATCCTTCAATCTCTTCAAATTCTAGACATGGTCCACAGTTGGCAAATTTCTACTGCACAGGGCAGGTCAAATCAGGTGTGATCATTATAGTAAATTTGATTGGGTTGAATGCACATCAGTATGGGCTGTTCAGGAATACATAGCTGATATTGCCCCCTCCGTAAACGCAGCACAATGAAAGTAATTATTTGGGCTGTACACCAACCATAAATCTGACCAATGGGGATACAAACAATGCTATTCCCACCACAGTTCTGTAAAAGTTTCCTTGCTGCAAGTCTTAATCTTGATTTGCTGGTGAGCCAAGTCTCAGCTAAAATGATGAAACTCCCCATATGTCATAAGGTTAACATAAAGCAAGTCTGCAGCTAGTAATCCCTTTCTTTTTAGCCCTTGTTAAAATTTACTGAATAGATTACTCTTATTTACGCCGGTATTATCTGATTTAGAGGATAATAGTGTAGTGCTGTAATATACTGTAAATAGTGTATGCCAAGTGAAAACATTCCCCAGTGCACTAATTAGCTGCAAAGAAATACCTGATAAGAACTCCCTCAAGATTACCGGAGAACTTTGCATCTTAGAATATAGCAAACCCTGTACTCTTGTTATCATATTACCTTTAATTATCAATAGGTCCCATAATCAAGAGCACTGGGGCCAAGGTGTTGCAGAAGGATCAAGCAATTTATCAGGTTATAGAAATACATTTGAAGATTTGCACCTTGGCTGATAGGTCAGAGTTTGTAACCATGCAGACCATTATAGTAATCCGTGTCACGTAGTCGGTAGTCTAGAATCATTGGGTGTTCCATACAGACTTTGGATCAAGCCTTTGTTCTTGGATGCTTCTAAAAATGATGCGTGCCATTTATTTTTAATTTATCCTATGTCCCTTGCTAGAGAAACTTATTATAAAATTGTCACAATCATCTTTCTTAAAAATAGCCAAACTTTTGCATCTTTGTTTTCAGACATGCTGGTAAATTTTTAATCTACAAAATATGTACAAAATAGAGAAACCATGTGTAAAAAAAATGAAGTACACCTTGTGATTCAATTGTTTGTAGAAACAACTTTAGCCACAATAACTTGAAGTAATCGTTTTCTGTGTCTCACATCATTGCTTCGGTTCATTGGGGTTTGCGGGTATTTGTTTATGCACAGCTCCCGCCACAGCATTTCAGTCAGTTTGAGGTCTAGACATGGACTGGGCCCTTGAAGCCATCCGTTGTAAATCATTGTCCTGTTGAATGATCCAATTTTTGGCAAGCTTTACCTGTCCGACAGATGGCCTCACATTTGACTCTAGAATAGAGGAGTTCATGGTTCACACCATGACTGCAAGTTTCCCAGGTCCTATGGCTGCGAAACAAGCCCAAACCATCACCCCTCCACCACCGTGCTTGAACGTTGGTATGAGGTGTTTGTACTGATATGCTGTACTGATATGCTGTACGTGGCGCTGTGCATTATGGCCAATCATCTCCACTTTGGTCTCATCTGTCCAAAGGACATTGTTCCAGAAGTCTTGTGGTTTTGTTCAGATGCAACTTTGCAAACCCAAGCCATGCTGCCATGTTCTTTTTAGAGAGAAGAGGCTTTCTCCTAGGAACCCTTCCAGACAAACCATACTTATTCAGTCTCTTCCTAATTTTACTGTCATGAATGTTAACATTTAAGATGCCAACTGAGGCCTGTAGAGCCTGTGATGTAACTCTTGGGTTTTGCTTGCAATTTCTCAGAGCACTGCACAATCTGACCTTGGGGTGAATTTGCTGGGACGTCCACAACTGTCTTAAATGTTTCCCATTTTTGAATAATCTTTCTCACTGTAGAATGATGGACTTGAAATTGTTTGCAAATGGCCTTATAATTCTTCCCAGATTGATGGGCAGCAACAATTGCTTCTCTAAAAGTTCATTGCTTTCCTCTTTGATATTGTGTTAACACACGCCTGAATGCTTCATACTAGGAATCTGATAAAACTTTTTATAGAGGTGGTCACATTTGCTGATGATCAATTAATCAAATGCATTTGATTAGCAGCACTTGTCTGCTACTAAGCAACTTAATTCCTATGGAAGGGTGTACTTTTTGGCCTTATTTTTGTTGGATAAATCATGACACGGTGTAATATGTTATGTGTCGTTGGCCATCTGAGGTTGTATTACCTAATTTTTAGACCTGCTAAGAAACAGATTATTGCTTATGTACCGATATGTAAAATCATAGAACTCAAAGAGGGTGTACTTTTCTTTTTTTCTTGCGACTGTATACGCTACGTAGATCTAAAGGCCAGCTGAAAATTAAAATTTACAGTTTCAGTCCTCTCTCCACCAACCCCATTGATCCCCTTTGGGATGAACTGTGCGTAGATTGTGAGCCATGCTCAAGTGCTTATGATTTCAGATAAGACATGAAGTTGAAAGGAGTCAATATACTTCACGCGGTATTAACCCCTTAAGGACAATGGGCGGTCCCTAAACCATTGAAAACAATGCATTTTGAGCCCGTACATGTCTCCATGTGGTATTTGGGACATCTTTGAAGCCGGCAAATTAAATTTACCCCACCAAACCATATATTTTTGAAATCTAGACACCCCAGGGTATTTCAGATGCTGATAGTTTAACCCTTTCCATGCACTAATCCTACCACCAACCCTTGTCGAAGTTTGTGATTTTTGTTTTTGGTGTTTTTTTCACACACTTTGTATTTCAGGTGTGAAATTACAGCTCCTGGTATATGTCACTGTCACACAACACCCCAATATGTGTTCAGCAACATCTCCTGAGTACATTGATACCCCAAATGCATGGGTTTGTCAGATTGTTTAAGGGCAAAAGGGCCACATTTGGAACATGAGCAATTCAGTTTTTTAACTAGGAAGCTTTACATCTGGGTAAAGAAAAATGCTTGTACCCAACTAAATTGCAACCTTCTTGTACCAGGCCTTTGTCTTCCTCATAATGAGGTAGGGCTGTAGGACAGATCAACTCCACCCATGTTCTTATTATAGGCCCTGATGCACACTGGCTTTCTAGTGACCCCAGCTCTGCCACGGACAGAAACCTCCACAGTTCTCTCATCGTGGATGGTGCTCAGCATGCACACCTCTTTTCTGTCCCTGAACTTCAATGCCAAAAGCTCCTCTTGACGTAGAGCTGAGGTCTCCCCGTTTCCTAACCGGGTTTGTGCCAGACGTTGTGGGAAACCCAAGCGGTTCTTTTTTTATAGTACCGCAAGCTACCGTATCGAAACAATACAGCAGCTTGAACAAAGGGACGCTTGTATAGAAGTTATCTACATACAAGTAGTAGCCTTTGTTCATAAGGGGGAATATTAGGTCCCAAACAATCTTGGCACTGGTGCCCAGTATACCCTCGTATACCCGAAAGGCATGAGTATACCCTGTCTCGCTCTCGCAGAGCTTATACAACTTCACTCCATACCTAGAGCGCTTGGAAGGAATATACTACTTGAATCCCAACCTCCCTTTATATTTCATCAGGGATTCATCCACGCAGATATTCCTTCCAGGTGTATCAGGGCTCGACAAATCCCAGGTCGCCATGGTGACAGAGAATTTTGTCCTGGCGCCTAGGTTTTGTCAGCATCTTACATCCAGAAAAAACTGTGGATGTAAGAGGCTGAGTCTCCACACGGGGGCGCTGCTGTCTGCCCAGGAGTCTGGGGTTAACATTTGTCCCCACAAGCTTGTGGGGACTAAATATCGGTCAATGCTGTGCTCCATTAAAACAACAGCATTGAAAGAGTTTAAAAAATAAAAATAATAATAATAAAAAAAAAAACATCACTGACCTGAAAGTCCAGGGTGCTTCCAGGTCAAATGCTGTGAGTTTAGTAAAGTGGGCTGATGATGATCAGATCCCTCCTGACCAACTGTTAGTTTTAAAAAAAAATCCTGGCTCCTAACTTTTTTACCTGGCGCCTGGATTCACAACAAATTTGTCAAGCCCTGAGGTGTATAAACCTCTGGAAACCTGGCAGCGAGATGGGTAATTGGGGCTGATTTTGTAGAACCTATCAAACTGGGGGTGCTCTTTAGGGGGGCACAGGCTGTTGTCATTAATATGCATGAAATGAAGAATCATTTCATACCTTTGCCTAGCTATAGTCTGGGCATAAATGGGGGTACTACAGATGGGGCTGGTGCCCCAATAGGAGTGGATGGAGGGCTTTTTTACAGTGCCCATTAACATTGTGAGTGCCCAGAATTTAAGAAATCCTGGCACATCAGTGGGAGTTTATGGCTGTTTTGCCCACAAAGAATTAGGGCTAGCAGCACAGTCCCAAGACATCATCTCCCAAAAAAACCCTGCACAAATTGCAGTGGAGTGAATCCTGTAACATCAATATTGATGCCAGGAATTCCAGAAAAAGGAGGGATAGCTGTATAGTAGATATATCTGTGAACTGACCAACGTCAAAATCTGACGCTGTATCAGTGGCCTCAGAATCTGTGGCTAAAAAGGCATACGCCTCCTCAGCTGTATACCTGCGCTGCATGCTTATAATTGTAGCAAAAATAGTGGGGAAGGAAAGGGTTAATGGCTCTAATAAATGGCTGTGGAAAAAATTAAAAATACTGGTCAAAAACATTGCCTTTGATTTACCAAATCATGATCACTCATAAGTGATCTGACTGCTGGGGGTGTTAATCACCGGATGTCCATGACATCCAGCAACACCCCCCTGATGATAACAGGCACCGCCTCCCCGGCTTGATGGGCGCCGTCTTCTTTAAACACCGCGTGCGTTTCGAAGACGCCGGTACCGGGAAGGTAAGTTAAGCATTTAGGAAGCGATCGTGAGCCTCGCTACTGAGGCATCTTAGCAACACTCGCGATCGCTTCCTAAACCTGTTTTTCGACGCCGGACGCCACCATGTTTGAAAGACATGCAGTCTTTCAAATGAGTTATTTTATTTGCTCCTAGGAGCGACCGTAGGGGGCCCTGAATTTTTTTTTTGGAGTTTGAGTGAAGAAATCAATCACAGGTCGATTTTTTTCACCCGTTTTAACAAATGACGGTCCTGGCACGTCAATTGTCTTAAACAATAAATGGCTTTCCTGCATTGTCTGATGTTTGAAGTAGCCAGTCAGGAAAATGTTCCCATTGATTTCCTATTTCTGTGCATACTGGTGGAAGAACTCATTAGCTCTCTTATATACGGGTATCTTGTGTTATAATAGACACGGAGACCCATGCCCACATATAAAGCATCGCTGGAAACAAGCATATGCGTATTGTATGCGTGCGAGCAGGGCTCTCTCCACCTAATGTATCGGTTTGTCTTAGTCTGTCAGTTCTCGTCTTGTCATACACCTTGAATATATGTATTGTATTAAGCGCTGCGTAAACTGTTGGTGCTATATAAATAAAAGATAATAATAATATGTAATACAAACGTTATAATTGAAACATCAGCTTAAAGCAGCATCGGCACTGCTCTGTATCTTTAGGAGGGACTATACAGGTTACAGCCCCAGGGAGGAGGTATTTTGTGCATGAATGACGGGCAAGTCTTGTGTATTTATTGAACAAAACAGCATTTTGAAAGCAGGCTGTTATCCTAGAATAGACACATTGGTGGCACGTGGAGAACATGTGTCAAAAAGCAGATGTTGATGTTAAAGGAAATCCCACCAAATATGTAGCAATGTGGTTTCTTTGAAGAGTATTAATCTATTTTAGGATAAGAAAATGTTTTTTTGTATGCTATTTTTTTTTATTGTTGTATGAGGCTATACCTTTTAAAGCGATACATGTCAAAACAATTTGGTTCAAATTTAGGGTCAACACATATCACGTAACCCTTGACATAATCGAATTCCACATGCTTGGAAACAGTAGACATGCAAATATAATGCGTGAATAGAATTTTCACGTTCTTTCTAATGCAAATATGGAATTGATTGAAAGCATTTGACCTGCAACAGTAATTCTAATGCTTCATAAAATACAGTTTAACAGTAATTCTAGAAATTACAGCCGACACCTAGTATGCGGCACCACCTGCTGGACAAGGGCAATACTGCACGCTTAATAAAGAAAGGTTGGCTATATCGCACAATTCTGTCCTCTACAATACTGTCAACCACAAGGGGGTTGGCTAATGTACACTAACATTCAAAAGTTTGGGATCACTTAGCTGTTTTCATGGAAAACAAAGACATTTCTAGCTGTGCTAATGTTAAAAAGGTTTTCTAGTGATCAATTAGCCTTTTAAATTTAAACTTTGATTAGCAAACACAACGTGCCATTGGAACACAAGAGTGATGAAGCTATTCCATGAAAAAATCAGCCAGCTATAATAGTCTTTTACAACATGAACAATATCTACACTGTATTTTCGATCCATTTAATGTTATTTACATAGACAAAATTTGCTTTTCTTTCAAAAACAAGGAAATTCCAAAGTGACTCCAAACCTTTGACTGGTTGCTTTTGTAGAATTTATGAGTCAGGAACAGGGAGAGTTAAATGTTTCTGACACTTCTACCATAAAATGCATATCAAGGTACTCCTATTAAAGCACCCCTGCTTCTACAGTTGTCCTCCTCCATAGGCCTACTATTCTTGCCACTGATTGGCTGCTTGAACCGATCAATCAGTGTCAAGAAAGTGCTTCTATTGAAATTGCTGGACAGACCTCTCTGAGTCAGAGCTGGAGCCAACTGGAGGTATGTATATCTCACGCAGGAACACATCTCCTGCACTGCATTTAGCTGGGGATGGTGAAAGGGACAAATACATATGGGGGATCCATGCATTTCCCAAAGGGACAACACGGAAATGTAAAGAGCATAAGGTTTGAGTGTCTCTTTAAGGAGATGAGATATAGATATATATACTTTTTACTACTTTATAAGGTACACCTTGCTAGTACCGGGTTGGACCCCCTTTTGCCTTTAGAACTGCCTGCATTGTCATTCCAAGGTGCTGGAAACATTCCTCAGAGATTTTGGTCCATGGGATGGGATCATGCAGTTGCTGCAGATTTGTCAGCTGCACATCCATGATGCCAATCTCTCGTTCCACCGCATTCCCAAAGGAGCTCAATTGGATTGAGATCTGGTGTCTGTGGAAGCCATTGGAGTTCAGTGAACTCATTGTCATGTCCAAGAAACCAGTTTGAGATGATGTGAGCTTTGTGACATGGTGCATTATCCTGCTGGAAGTAGCCATTGGAAGATGGGCACCTTGTGGTCATAAAGTGATGGACATAGTCAGCAACAATACTCAGGTAGGCTGTCACGTTTAAACAATGCCCAATTGGTACTAAGGGCCCAAAGTGTGTCAAGAACATGTCCCCCACACCATTACATCACGACCAGCCTGAACCGTTGATACAAGGCAGGATGGATCCATGCTTTCATGTTGTTTATGCCAAAGCCTAACCCTGCCATCTGAATGTCGCAGCTGGAATCGAGACTCATGAGACCAGGCAATGTTCTTCCAGTCTTCCATTGTCCAATTTTGGTGAGCCTGTGTGAATTGTAGACTTGGTTTCCTGTTCTTAGCTGACAGGAGTGGCACCCTGTGTGGTCCTCTGCTGCTGTAGCCCATCTGCTTCAAGGTCCGACGTGTTGTGTGTTCAGAGATGGTATTCTGCATACCTTGGTTGTACCGTGGTTATTTGAGATACTGTTGCCTTTCAGTCTCAAACCAATCTGCCCATTCTCTGACCTCTGACATCAACAAGGCATTATCGTCCGTACAACTGCCGATCACTGGATACTTTCTCTTTTTTTGGACCATTCTCTGTAAACCCTAGAGATGAAAATCCCAGTCGATCAGCAGTTTCTGAAATACACAGACCAGCCTGTCTTATACTGAAAGTGGTATTACCATAATTTTATTTAATTGAGGAAAGAATATCCCTGTCAATGATCTCCTATAAGAAGAGCCAAGCTGGCTGACATAATGTGTGGTAAACTATCAATTTAAGTGATTTAACTATACAAGCCAACCAAGTTCTTTGTTACAGGAGAAGCTCACTGTGGTTGGACTGTCATGAAGTTTAGTGATGTTAATGAGGGGGAAACACAGCAAAGCCCCGGACTCTGATTTAGTGAATTAACCCTTGTCCACGCTAGAGGCAATGAGCTGTTTTAGAGTCCTGGTGCTATTCAACCAAGTAAAGCAGTATGAAAAAAGAATGCTGGGATGCATGGTGGAATACCTTGTGAAAGCAAAAATTATTTGATCGGAAGATGCATCTTGTGGTCTTATTGAAATAAAGGTTGAAGTATATAGTTGAATGTATACTTTGCACAACAGCAATTTAAATACAATGTAACAATCTGTTCACTTTCATTTCTGACTGTCCTTTTTTCTTCTTTTAACAGGTATGACTTGACTCTGGATGAGATTAGGGACCTTACCTTTGAAAGAGTGAAATTTACAATGGGGTTACCTGAAGTTCAACGTGCATTTGTAGAGATGGTAAGACATTGCAGAATCCTACATTTATTTATTTAGAGGTAATTCCAGGTGCATTTGCATGCAAAGAAAAATTCTGTCTCCAAATAAAATGTTTTCCCAGTGTATGTTATGTATTTGGGATAGAATATGTAGGATAAAGCTGCACTCCAGTGTATCAGTAAGATGACAAATGCTTCTCAGATGGTCAAGGCAGTGCAGAGGAAATACATGGAGGTGAAATTGTATAGAATTGGAAAATCCTGTTGATTTGAGTCCGTTGTATTATTTAGAGGAATCAGTCTTCTACTGTCCACAGTAATGGACTTGGACTCTATCTTTTCTTTACCAACTTCACAGAAATCTAGATTTTGATGGCAGATAAGAACTATTCCATCCGTATAGTGTGCCCGTTTTTTCCAAATGGAGAGACCATTATCAGTCCTTGGCCTTGTCTTAGAATCAGGAAAGATTTATGCCTATCCCATGCCTGTTTGAATGTCCACACTCTGTTAGTCTCTACCACTACTGATGGTAGGCTATACCATTCATCTACCTCCCTTGGTAAAGTTAAATGTCCTTGCATTAGATTTAAACCTCCACCCAGTTTGACTACGCCCTCATGTTCATTTGTCCTCTAAAGTAAACTTTTGGGCCAATAGTTTGTAAAATAACCTTCCATGAATACACTTCACACAGCCTAGTGGTACTGAAGCCAGTGACCTGCTTTGAATACATGCTCCCTTTCAAGATCAAGGCTAAATGTAGTATTTCAACGAAAAATAAGAATGGAAACATTTGATTCTTCGTGATGTAATGTGATAGTTGGCTGTGCACATTTTCCATATCTCTTTAATAAACAATACCCACCAATGTATTGCAATCATACTGTAAGAAGTCTTAGTCTTGACTGTAAAGATAAAGTCCAACTTATTATGTAATCAGCATTATTCTCAGGTAACCAGAAGACCTAGAGTCTGCCAGTTGGGTATGGAGAGATGTCCTATCCCACGAACACATATTACTTTACAATCATTCCAAACAATGGGAGCTATGTATACAGAAGCAGTCCTGTAACTGCAAGCGTGGTGCACTCACCTAAGTAACAAATGAAATATACTTTTTTATATATATTATGTTTGTTGTTGTGTTTAGATAGATAAAAAGAAAAACTTTATCAACAGAAGTCTGGTTATTGGAGAAGTCCTGTGTACTGCAGATATGACAACTGGAGTAAAGGTAAGATCAAAGACGTTTGTGACAAAGAACATGTCGTCATTTTACTTTTTTATTCTGAAAGGAAAGGGGTCTTATAGCAGGAGGATGATTCCTTTGCAGAACATATTCAAACTGGTAATGTGTGTCTATTTACTGTAGTGACATCAGTAGGGCCCATGTTCTCATTAAGATGTGGGCTGATAGGTGCTGTTCCAGTAACCTGAATGAGTAAGTAGGAGGACAGGACCTATAAGTAACTTGACATCAACTAGTTTGGCATATTTCACTAGTGCATATTATAGAACACTATGTAAGTATTTTTCTTACTGGTGAACTTTACACACGCAAAAATATAATTAGAAGAAAACAAATTAGGAAAAAAAATATTTAAGGATCATAATGCAACATGTTTAAACTGTGATCGGAGTTAAAGTATTCATAATGTAATGCTGATAGTGAGCTGGATTCAATGATTGCAAGCAATCACAATCGCAAATAGTTGAATAGCAATCCTCACTCGGATTGTAATGGATAAAATTGGATACAAGCAGTTATACATTAACCCCAGATTCATTAGCTGACATAAAGCATAGCAGTTTTTCAATTCTCTCTATCCAGCCCAAGGTTTCCATTGCTTCATTAGTTAACACGATGCTGTGTTCAGCAAATTCAACAAATCATCCTTTAGACCCCAATGTATTCAACAGTGTTTTACATATAATACAGATTTGTTTAATATCTAGACATGAAAAGCTTAACAAGGCTTTATTGATCTGTAATTACTCTCATTGTGTTTTGCACACTTCTACTTTTAATTATGAATGTATGTTTTAAGCATCACTGTTCTTTAGATCAGAGTTTGTGTGTGCATTTCCCAGGTCTCCTCAAATAATCCCAGCCACCTCTTTGTTAACACTTTGGCAGCAGTTTATGGTCGTTATATACTATATATGCTGATTGGAATCTGAAACAGTAGTTGATCCAGCTGTGAACATGAAAGGAGACCTGCTTGACTTTGTAAGAGATTTTTAAGGACCAGCGATGAGGAAATATACTCCAATCCAGAAGATGTAATCTAGTACAAGCAGAACATTTACCGCAACTTCCATTTCTTACAGTGCGGGGTTATTTGCTGGTTGTTCGGTGGAGCAGTGATGAATCTTGGAAGTCCAGAACACATTCAGAAATGGTTCCTTCCCTTAAAGGTACAGCATCGATTCTCACTGGAGTCCTGGTTAATGTATATCTATAGCTTTACAAGTAGTAGTATTGACATTGTTTGACCTCATTGCAAAGTATACATCATCAATGTGGCTTTCCATGGCAAATTACAGTTAAGGTATTTACTAAGAAGAAAGAAAAAACAGTTATAATGTATGTGTTACCATGAACAAACAGTCCTAGCTGGAGCATAATTGATTTGTATATGTCTTACAAAGCCACAAATGGCTTCCTCAACAATATCACTTTTGGGTAACGTTTCAGTATATTCACTAAAGGCTGAGATTGCACTAGCAAACTCGGTACAGGTTGAAGAAATGGACAAATCAATGACATGATCATCGCAGTGTAATCTTAGCCGAACCTTGTGAGCAGCCCTGCTCTTACCACTGGGTCACGTGACATCAAGTTGCATGATTCCACTGTGCTCCTACCTGTGCCAGTGGGTCATTACTCCCCAGGCCCACCTGCCCTGGATACCAGGTATTGGGAACAATGCACGTACGACACAAAATGTGGTCCGATAAGAATGTGCCTTTATAAGATTAATTGCGTGACGTATATTGTGGTTTAAACCTGATTTTTTTTTTTTGGCAAAAGTTTATTTTTCCATATCCATGGAAAGTTCCCCACTGATTAAATGATCCTCAAATTTTAATACCATCTCCTTTTTGACAGAAGTTGTCACCTGTCCTTTTTTTTGATCGTATTATAGCTATGTGAAATTATGCGCTGTCATAGGGTCTGGACAGTTTCGGTTACATATAGTCCTGTGTATCGGGACAGTGAACACATACGGTAAGATAAAGCACTGTAGGTGATTTGCAGTAGAAGGTACCATTGAATTAATGGTGCAGTATGCGTTACTGTTAGTTACTGTTAGTTACTGTTTGTGTTTTGAGTGGAAGAATTGTCAAATTAAATAAAAATAGCATTGCTCGTTAGGTGGCGCTCATGTACTTTGGTTTTGGTATCTGGCACACACTACGAGAATTTATTTTGAAGATGAAAAGTTTATCCCTTTGTGAAAATTTGACTGATACTTTTATCTGTGTTTTAAAAGTTGCCATGCCATGGTGGAAAAATATTGGCTGCAGTTCTTGTGTTTTCATGTTGTGGAAGCTTCTTAGCCACATTTGTTTGGATGAAGCACAGATTTTTCCATACTATTGCGTGTTCCAAGACAGCCATTCTCCCTAAATCATAGCTTAAGTTAATGTTTATGCATTGTCTGTCTAATCTTCACCTTTCACCTCAACCCTAGGCTACAGGAGGGAGTATGGGGGTTGGTGGTTGATGAGGTTTGCGTACAGGGCCTGGGGAGCATTGGATGCATCTCCAGTCCTACTTAACGTCTCTTCATGAGTTAGAAGCACTGGAACATTTTCAGAGTTTTTTTTTTTAAATGTTTCTTGGAAGACTGAAAAAGTAAATTAAAGGCTAAATGCACAAGAAATCAAAGAATAAATAATTAATTGCCCAACAAATGTAACAGCCATTAAGCTTCATCTGAGGTTACTGATGGACGCAATTGTGTGTTCTTCATTACATAGCACAGGTGGACCTGTCATTCTGCTAAGTCTCTGATTGATCAATGAAGGCTACGAGCAGACCCCAAAGAACTACTCTGTGTGGGAGTGCTGACAACAGGCTTACAGAACCCAGCACTCACAGTATTCACATGTACAGCTGAACTCTACAGATATACTGTATATGTATACAACACACCTCAGCAACAGTATAACCACTATTACTGGCATCAAATCTGGTCACGTGGTGAAATTTACCTCTTATCTGCTCAGTGTTAATGTCGCTGGACTTGCTTAGTGGTTTAATTTCCAAGAGTGAAAGGCAAGAAAAGCAGAGGAGTTAACAAAACAGGTTTATATAGGCAGCTGGTGTGACTCAACCGAGCAAAGCTTACGGTGGTTCATGTAACATTTATAAGTAAACAATTGTGCTGCACATGTAGGGTGTCGGTGTATTACCGATTTATTACCTTAACAAGCCACTGGAGCATAAAATACAGTGCTGTATACAGTAGTATGGATTGGTTTTATCTCAGTTTTGGGCAATAAATTACCCTTACCTGGGGGCAGGTCCAGGGTAGCGGCAGTCCCCCTGCTGTAAAACCGGGGGCCAGATGGCCCTATCGGGGGGGGCAGGCATCCTGTTGTGCTGCTGCTCAATGGGACAGTTACAGGGGGGATCTTTGATCTCCCCCAACTGGCCCATTTACATTACATTACATTTATTTCTATAGCACTAGCAAATTCCATAGTGCTCTTACAATCGGTAAAATCGTTTTAAATCACAAAACAAAAATAAACCGATACAAAAGCAGAAGAGGGCCCTGCTCTAGTCAGTCAGTGATTGAGAAGGAAGTGAAACAGTAGGAGAGGACTGCATGGATGGGGATGAGTTGCTTGTTGATCATTCAGATGGCTTGATTAGGGTAATGGCTGAGTGTATTGGAGGATAGGTTGTACTTTTTTCGAAAAATTGGGTTTTCGCGTACAAGGGAGAAACTCGGTGTCAGTACTGCTGCCGGCTCCATTAAATGGTGCTGTAGATGCTGTGCGCTGGGATTTTATATAGGTCAACTAAAATGGTGCATCGATAAATAAACATACCAAACAATAAATGGGTTATAATGGGTTTCCTCTGGAAATTCCATGCAATAGGTTAATATAAATTTGTAAGCAACCCCCCAAAACCACGCAGTCATTATGTCAGACCCCAGCCACAACGCTTACAAAGCTATGCTTGGGGAGCAGGCAAATCATTTGCTGGGTAAGGCCCAAAGGACCCTTACTTGACTGACCCATATATTTGTAGCCTGCAACCATACCCGTAATTACTTTTTCTAAGCCAACCCTGTCCAGCCTAAAAACCCAAAACCCAACCCATTCAGTACCAGCAAACCCCACCTGGGGCAGCCCCTACATTCTGTCTCTGGTGCTTACTATCACATAAAAATGCATTTATCATTGTTGAAGCACCAAACTCTCCCTTTAAGAACAAATGTGTTGCATCTCAAAATTGCCAATATATTGTTTGCACACCTAAGCTTATCCACAACAAATGGTCATTGCAATACACATTACATTTGCTCTGTATTGTCAAGATTCCAGAGGACCGATTGTATTTGCTACAACGTGCCAAGTTTTCTTTCCAAGCTTAAAAACCCAGAATGCAAAAACGATCAAGCTCCTTGGTCATTTTGTTGCAATTCTAAGATGGGGGGGGGGGGGAAGCAATTCAAAAAGAAAATAGAGCCAGAGCATGGTATCTTGGACTCATTTACATTTTAAGGAGATTGTGCCAGGGTAGCAAGGAATTTTATATGGGTGTTGTTGTCACTTGTGAAATGTTTTGTAAGGAATATCATCAGGTATTTGGGCTGGGTGAAGTGGCAAGAGTCAATTGCATAATGGACTGCTTTAATCTGAATTAAAGATTGTGAACCATTGCCTAAATGCATTTTCTTTGGCTAATTATAATCAATATTACAAGGACTAAAGGCAGCGTTAATACCCTGACTGGATCCTTCCTGTGCAATCACTTTTAGGTGAATATGTGGAATAGAGCCAACGAAACATTGCTTCCAAATATTTTCTGGGGCAGCGTACATTACATGCCTAGTAGGCTGGTCTCCTGGGCCAGATTGTGCCAGCTCTCCTATGAATTTCAGGGCCATGTTGGACTTCCCTTACAATCATGCTAGATGCTTAGCTAGGTGGTTTAACAGTGACTCTCCCCAATATGGTCAGTAGCCAGCTGCTTTTGGACATAATACCAATGCCCTATTCCATTTTTAGGGTCTGAATAGTGAATTCAAGTAGTTTGTATCACTGGGGGTACCGGTACTATGTGCTCCTTCTGAAAAATCTGAGCTTTGTATTTCATAAAATATGGTTTAGGTTTTTCAGAAGAAATTATGATTTACTTTAAAATAACAGATACATTAATCTTTTGATGGAGTAGCTAGATCATGTGGCTTAGATCCAAATGTTTTTTTCAAATAATAATTAAAAAAAGCAAAGCTAATTGTGGATGGAAAACTGGAGTGGAAATATTATCTAAAAGTTAAATCCCTTTGGATTAACAATTATTAAAAGTTAATGTCATAGTGTCTTGCAGCCAGACACTTAAATAAACAAAAGGGAGCTAAGCAAACAAATGGAAGGAGCACAGCCATACTTATTTAGCTTGCTTTGTTATAGATTAGAATGTCTGCTAAATATTAACCGTCCAACATGTTGACTTGCAGCGTATAGAAAAAAATCTACATTTTTGTTAGGGTTACAGTGTAGGTTTTGTGCTGACGACCTACTGCAAATTTATATGCAAAACCCAATCTGTAAAATTGAATTCTAAAAAATAGATGATGAGTTTCAAGGTCTAGGTCCTCAAAGCTGAATGGCTCTTTTGTCTTCAGCAGCATAGGTTTTCAGCATCTCCTCTAAAGGTAGAATCAGTGGATGAACTGCAACAAGAATATTTGTAACCTTTTAACCCGTTTTTAAAAAGCCTCTGAGTCCCTGACAGATCAAGAGGCTTCCCCTGTGATGTCAGCAATAATGTTATCAGCACGAAATGCCTGAACTTCAGGCATTTTAATCACCTCTGAATGTAAGGGAACTCAGAGCGCCATCACGTTCAGTCTGACAGATGGGGCAACAAATTCTGGGCCTGGCTATCAGTTGGGGTACCAGATCTTCGGTGTACCGACAACTATTTAACCCAGCCAAAGTAAAAAAAAAAAGCCATGTCGTACAGAGAACACCATGGGTCTCGTAGGCTAATTTTTTTTCCGTGATGTTCCCTGTGCTTCATTAGTCCTCAAGGGTTTTTCCTGAATCCCAGTGGCGGAACTACCGGGGTCGCAGGGGTCGTGACTGCGACCGGGCCCTGGAGTTCTGCGAGTCAGGGGGCCCCGAGGGGTGCCGAGCGGTTGCTGAAAACGACCGCTCAGCAACTCTTGGGCCCCCCTGACTGACAGAAATCCAGGACTCCTCTGCTCCCCGCCGCTGACGCCGCCACCTGCCTCAGCGCTGCCCAGAGTGCAGTGTTGGGAGTGTGAGGCGTTTGTCTCGGGTGCCGGCTCTTCATGCTGAGCGCCGGCATATGACGCTCTTAACAGATTTTCGCACCGGGGCCCTGAGGTTTCTAGTTACGCCCATGCTGAATGCTACTTTTAAAAGTTCTAGACACTAAATACGCGTCTGCAGATTAGAATGAGTAATATACATAGATCAGCCATAACGTTATGACCTTCTTCCTGATATTGTGTAGGCCCCCTTTTGCAGCCAAATGCATGGACTCCACTAGGCTCTGGCACGAAGATCCTTTAAGTCTTGTAAGTTGCGAGGTGGGGTCTCCACTGATTGGACTTGTTTGTCCCACACATCCCACAGGCGCTCGGTTGGATTGAGATCTGGAGAATTTGGAGGCCAAGTCAACACCTTGAACTCGTTGTGTTCCTCAAACCATTCCTGAAACATTTTTGCTTTGTGGCAGGGCACATTATCATACTAAAAGAGCCAATCAGGGCATACCGTGTCCAACTAACTGCGATGTGTGTTCTGACACCATTCTATCAGAACCAGCATTAACCAATTAGAGCTACAGTAGCTAGTCTGTTGAGTTTGACTACAGGAACCAGCCTTCGTCGCCCACATGCATCAATGAGCCTTGGCTACCCACGACCCTGTCACTGGTTCACTGTGTATCCTTCCTTGGACCTTTGAGTCATTTTCCTGCTTTTAACACATCACATTTGAGGATAAAATGTTCACTTGCTGCCTAATATATCCTGCCCATTGACAGGAGCCATGCTAACAAGATTATCAGTGTCATTCACTTCACTTGTCAGTGGTTATGGTTGACCGGTGTATACATACTAACGTCACACCTAATTTATATTAAAATTGGGAAATATATCTTAACTTCACTTTCTCGGGATCTACATGATCTTTTACGTTATCACCATCTAATTATTCTGTTGCTGTCCGTTGTGGATTGCTTCAAGCAGTGATTTCTAGAGTCAGACCGGAAACTGATTATTTAATGCTGGCCTTGCCACAGGCTTCCGCCAATCCCCCTCTTCCATGAGGTTACATGTTAACCTAAATATCACAACCGATTATACTGATTGCCCATGGAAGCTATAAGTAGTTTTCACTTAGCATAGTTCATTATGCCAAAAGCTGTGACAGCAACACTTTTCTTTTAAGGATAGATAGTATGAGATTTTAAGTTTTCCTGGGAATTGAAACGATAGATGAACCAAACTGTTCTCATAGGTCATCAAATTGTTCAGTGTTTCTTTAAATAATTACAAACTGGTTCTTCTGAATAGTTTTTCAAACTTTTCCTCCATGTTGCAAATTACCTTAGCTTGTCTCGACTTGCAGCGTCAGTTGTGTTCACCTACCTTTATCGTGGAGATGAGAGGTGGGAGCTGCCAGGAACGCAAAGGAAAGATGTACAATTTATGTGAAAATATACACATCTTGATGATAGGTTTCCTATCTGTTTTGTGGACTGTTATTTTCTAGGCGGTCACTTTGCCATCTCTTTAACTCATCTGTCAAACACTTTGGCCTGAATGACTGAATCAGAGGAAGAATAATCCAGTACTTAATTAGTGAATCAGGGAACCCCGCATGTGGCTTATTAGAGCCCTACTAAATATAGGTGTAGAGTGCATTTTCTTGAAAACTATAATAAGTTCCTAGAATAGGAATAAAATGTGCTTATGTTATACTTTTTGGTAGGGGGTTAATTGCTATAATCTTCTAAAGTCATAATGTACTAGTCACTGTAATTATATTCAGAAACCTATATAATGCATGTGGGTTTATGATGTACGACCTTGGGGCATAAAAGATTTAGATAAAACAAAACAACGGCAAGCTGAGCAGAATTAAATATTGGGCAACTTTATGTACGTGTGGTATACATGGATGTTTTAAATGGTTCTGAGAAATGTTAACGTACAAATGTGGTGCTCGTATGCAACGTATATTTTTGTGGGCTACAGATTAATGTAAAATGGTTTGCAGTTAATGGTTCCATGTTTTTACTCAGTGCTCCAGTTGAAATAGAACATTTCTCTTTATTCCATAAATTAAAACCTTTAGAAATATTTTTTTACTTTGTCAACCTTTTGATTCCTAGAGATATACAGTACTGTGTATTTGAAGGCAAAGTGATAATTGGGCAAGGATATTTTTCCGGTGTTGACAATCAAATAGTATTTTTTTTTTTTTGTACAACAGAGCCAGGTATTCACAGGGATGTTTGCAATGACAGAACGAGGACACGGCAGTAATGTAAGAGGGATTCTCACGGAAGCTGTTTTTGATCCAGCGTCACAAGTAAGCAACTGCGGTCATGTATGTAATATGTAGTAAAGTGTTTTGCTTTAATACTTAGGTTGAAATATCCCCAGGAACTTGAGTAGCGTCATTATAGTAGGGAAACCTTTAACACATACGCTCTTACTTTACAGATAGGTTAATACAGATAAACACCGGGCAGGATCAGCACCATTGCCCTAGATAAGTAAAAGTGAAAGAAATAGTAACATTTCATTAGAACTATGTAAGGCTGTACCTTTTCTACAATGTAATCCCTTGGCTCTTGCCACCTTCACTTCCTTGAAATATTATTTTAACATATAATGGCAAATTTTCCCATGGTGCAAGGTCAAACCACACCTTTAGATCTCACCTAGAACTTTTACTTCTTCTAATTATCTTCTATGTTTTTATTTCTTCTCATGGTTTCCATTTACATTTAGGAGTTTATAATCAATACGCCATGTGAAAATGCACAGAAGATGTATATTGGTAATGCAATGAAAGGGAACCATGCCGCGGTATTTGCACAACTGATCATCAATGGAAAATCTCAAGGTTTGTATAGGTCATTCTTGGTTAATTAAACTAGGACTTCTTAACTGAACTATAGACACTACAATGACTCTTTATAACATTACCAAGTGTCCGAGACCTTGCTATTGTTGGCATACTTCACACCAGTGCAAACACGGATACTGTTCTATACATACCTTCTCTTTGTCATATTTTCCTCCTGGGGTGTTTCTTTTTTTCTTAGGGCTTTTTTAGAAGCGTGATGTTTGTGAGTATGCAGTGATACTCAACAGCGGTAAAACAATAATGTGTGTTTAAACTGCATTACAAATGTATGAACATTTGAAAGAAAGGTGTTTGGGCTTAAATATGAGTTAAAGCCATATATAACTGCTCATAAATATTTTAAATCTTTTCTTGTTACTTGTGCTTTTACAGGCCAGATCTTTGCCATTTGTATATTCTACATTCTAGAATTTATACTTTTTAATGGTGTGCTTCTTTATATAATTTTTTTATTTGTGTTGAATTCAGCAGCATCTGAGTTTCGTACACAATTAGTGATTTTTGTTACAATATTAAATTGCATAAATGCATAAAACAATATACCATATAAAATTGCTTAATATGATATAATAAATGCATAAAATAGTGAAACAAGATGAGTAGAACATACATTGAAGGCTAAAAAGTGAGCCATAAAAAATTATCCAGACAGTGAATTTTATACCAGTGAAGGGTTGTGTGAATAGATTTGTGAGTAGGGAAAGGTTGGAAAGTGAAAATGTCATTATCATATCTTTCGTTATTTAAACACATGAACTGGTTTAGTAAAGTAATTTTTTTGTTACTCATTTTTTCACTTGAAATAATTAATCTACAGGGTTAAGAATAATATATCACATAATGCATGTTCTTTTTAATAGAAAATGTATTAGGTATCTTACACTCTGGAGAAAAGATAAAAGTCTCCCACGCTGTGAAAGTGCTTGTGAACGCTTATCTATCACTTGTACGCTAAATAAATATCACCTTGCGTCAGCTATGTTGGTTATCACCCATTTAGCATTACCAATGTAGATTTGCAGATCCAAATTCTGATGTGGTTTTTTTTGTCCCCCCCCCTTTGGTGTTTAGGACCTCACTGCTTTATTGTCCCTATACGTGACCGAGATGGGAAAATGTATCCGGGAGTAGAAGCGATTGATATGATGCACAAAGAAGGTACTTAAAAATGTAAAAATATTCCATGAATATACAATTTTATTTTAGCCTGAGCAGTTCATAAGGGAAAGGGACAGAAACTTCTCCATCCAGAAAAGGTAGTCTTACATTTTACATCTCAGGAGCGCCGCTGTTCAATACAGATGACTATTCACCACTCTTCAAATAACCAACTAGGGCTACTGATATATTGTAATTAAATATGAATAAATAACCCATACTGTACCCAAAGTTAGATGAAAATATCACAAAGCACAGCTATAAGCTGGCTACATCCAAGTGGAGCTGGTGCCTGGTCCCTGTCTTGTGTGAAGCAGCAGCCTTTGCTGCGCATGTGTCCTTGTGATCCACGTGTGTACACATTCACGCTCCCACATCATTTTCCTGTAGTAGCTGGGATCAGATTTAAACCGTGCGATGTGTGCCTTTGGCATACCAGTGTGTACTAGGCAGGTTCAATATAGTCCTCTAATAAAAACAAATCTAATGAGAACCACCTGGTAGCCATTTTGGTACAAAATAAATAAATGTCTATATGCTGTAGCAAAATACTTTTCGTTTTTTGTGCGTATGTTGTACAGGAAATTGCATTGCCCGCTAACTTATGTTGCAGATACGTGTATGCAATTCTTAAGGTTGGGTACATTTTTTTTTAAAGAAAAGTAAAGGACAAAGAGTACTTGTAAAATAAAAATGCTAGTTTTTTTTTATTCTGTGGTTTATCAACAGTATCTTGTGGTGTAAAAAAACAGATATCTGTGTGGGGGGGGACTTTTAGTCTTAAATACCTTTGTGCTTCTTTTAAGATGTGGCAGTGAGTTACACCAATGCACAATACATTCAGAGTCATGAAATATCACAAACAATATCCTCAATGCTGGTCTAAGGGACTAGTGTGCCACATATATTCAATGAAATGATTTGCTATAATCCATTTAAATTGATATGTTAAGTATATTCATTATTTCTTCTGCCTTAAGTTTAATAAAATGCAACGTTTACCCCAAATATTATCTTATTCTTGCCTTTATATGGTGACCCATAAGGTAATTCAAGCAATGTTACTATACTTTATAGTGTCCTCTTTGATGTAGAGTAGATGTAGCTTTCTGGTAACTATGCATATACCATGCATCATTTTCACCTAAACCTGGTTCTTTATCAAAGAAATCTTGATTTAGAAGCACATTTTTATACATTGGAATGAAGCAGTGTGATCCAACGCCTGCCTCAGTTCGGCCCTTCCACAATAGAGCAGAGTCAGCTGCAACCAAGCTGGCTCCAATTTCTTCTCTCATGCATAGGGACTGATGCTTGCTTTTCTAAATGTTTCTTTGTTGTCGATGAGACTGGCTTGACAAGCCAAACCTTGTGTCTGCTTGTCCGGCATGGTTTGTGCCATTCCTCCAGCCGGCTCACACACCTTTAGAAGTAATCAATGAATCAAGTGCTGTGCCCAGACTGGGTCACCCAGTAGCTTCCTCAGTGGCACCACAATCTATGTCTATAGTATATAATATTACTTTTCATTGCTCTTAATTATAGTCCTCTTTTCTTTAAGGTCTGCATGGTGTCGACAATGGAATTCTGACATTCAGACAAGTTCGTATACCAAGAGAAAACCTTCTTGACAAGTTAGTACAAGACCCTTCATTGTTGTTTGTAGCATCCTGGCGCGGGTTGTGTGTGGTTAGCAGCAACTGGTTCTCCTCCCATGAAACTGAATTAATAGAAAATGACACGCAATATTTTTGTCTGTTTTCGGCACAGATCTAGGGGAAAATTAAGCGTTTTTAAAAATAAAATTGTAAAGGACCAGTGGTTCCTTTTATGTAAATATACTTTCAATTTGTTAAACGTGTGTGGTATACCTTTACCTTAGCAAGATGTTATTTTAAAGTAAGCAGGTAATGAGAATGACAAAAGTAATGTGAAGGAACCAGTGGCAGCCTCCATGTCTGACGTTTGCAGATATATTTGACTCTCTCTTGAGGTGATATTCCATGCAACGTAAAAATAAGATCACCCCTTACTGTCGCTCTAAAATATAGTTGTACGCCAAATTAGTTATTTTTGCCTTGTGCTCTAAAATTGGTAGAACTTATCAATGCAGAAAAGTTCAAATTGTCCATTTTATGAGTATCTCATGAATAAAGCAGTCACTGGCAGTGAAGGTGTGCTCTTAGTGTGGTTTAAGAAGAGATACAGTTTGCCTGTTGCCAGCTTTGTGTAAGTTAGTTTGATTTTTTAAATGTCCCAAAATCAGAAATGCCAGGGGTGCATGATGGTGCATGTGATGGTCATTAAATATATGTCGCCAGTTATGTGGCAATATACATTACAGTATAGCTTACTAGTGACGGAGCAGGATAGGCAGGCTGAGATGGAGAACTTAGAAAGCAGCATTAAGAAAGGGCTGCCCACTATATCTTATTAGGTGAAATTGATGTCAAGGTAGGTAGAGCTTGCTGGGTATTGTTTAACAGCGCTGCTTGAGTGCGTGCATGTTTGGGTTCTAGAGTTTATGTAGCAATCCATTATGCAGCTTTAATGAAGGGGCTGCTTTGCTGGGCCTGGAATATCATTAACATACACAGTGCTCGGGGTTCAAACCTGTGTGGATTCAGCAGAAATACTGAACGGAGAAGCTTGTGAGTAAGAACCATGGGAGGTTATAAATCATAGACCTTCTTCAGACCTCTCTGGATTTATTTTCCTCCCTCCCGGTTGTCCTTGTTTCAGGTCAGGATGTTAGAGCCAGCTAGTTTGGGTGGCAATATCACTAGGAGATGGCCCTAGGAAGCAAGCCATGCTTCCACCATGCAGGGGATGTTATGCCAGTGGCTATGGCTATGTCGGTAATCTCAGGGACCCCAGCCAGTTAGCAAGTTTAAGATAACATGCTTATCAGTTAACATCCGGTCATGAAGTCTAATTTAGAATCTTCTCCTGCCTTATTACTACTGGAGGCAGGGACCACCTGTGCTTAGTGAGACCCATTATCCACAAAGTGGTAGGTGGCAGGTCTGAAGAGACGGCAAAAATCAGCAACACGTGAGGGGTAGATAAGGGGAAAGTATCAAATGTGCAAATTGATGCGTCGGCAACACACAGCCACTTTTATCTTTCCCTCCATGTTTAATGAGAATTGTAGATTAAAAAATATTCATAGCTGTTGTGGTTGTCCAGAAATAAACAGTGACTACGTGACTTACTCTCGTATTTGATAATTCAGCATTACTTGCGTGGCTTTGATGTAAAATGAAACTAGAATATAAAAAACCCCAAAACATAAACAAATAATGGGTATACATACTGTACGCCACTAAATAGTGTAAATGCAAACATGTGACCATCATGTCTCTAAGGAAAACATAATTATCTAAAAATCATTTTAGCTGTAAAATAGTTGGTTTTATTTACTGTCTGCTCTTAAGTTGCCTCAAATTGTCAGTCTGTGAATGCAGACTTTCCTGTCAGACATTCTCAGTGAGACTGAAGTTTCAGGTCTCCATCTTTGTTTTATATACATTACTACCCATAGGTCTGGAACCGTCTCAGAAAAGCTGTTGATGACATGAAAACCACATTAATTGCTGAAAGGCCCATGTTTCAATATAAAAGGGTTTTATTTATTGTTTGTTTTATATAGCACCATCATATTCAGCAGCTCTGTACAATTACATGGACCTGACTAGTAGTATATAACAGAACATTTAGCGCTCCTCAAACATGCATCGATCAATCAATAGATTTTAAGCTTGTCACAGAGTCATCAGTTTGTTGTTTTATAATCCCCGCATGCAAAGAATAATTCTGTTGCTGTAATAATAATTGCTATTTTATTTTTTTTTTTGATTGACCCTGCAGGTTTGGCTCAGTCTCTCCAGATGGAAAGTACCGCTCATCCATTGAAAACAAGGGTGCCAGATTCAATGCTATGCTGGCAGCTCTCACACCAACGAGATTGGCATTAACCTTTCAAGCCTTGGGAGCCATGAAGGTATTCTTTTATTTCATCGCCATAAAAGTTAAGAAGAAAATGTGGTCCGGGAAGGGATGACTTATAAAAAAACCCCAAAAAACTTTGACCTTCAACCTTGTGGGTTTTTTTTTTCTTAACTTACACTACAAACTGAAATAAGTGTTTTTTTTATTTTCAATTTGCAGCTTGGATTGACGATAGCCATTCGATATAGTCACAGGTAATCATAGTTTTTGTTTTATTTAACATATAAAATGATGGCATTTTTAATACCAAACCTTTAAATGAATACATAAAAAGTATGGGGGGGGGTATGAGGCTATTTTGGCCAAAGTGTATAAGCTCAGCTACCATGTCAGGACCCCCTGATGAATAGATATAAATAATACGTTAAAGAGCACAGGTAAAAATGAGACATATGTGCTTTAAATGCCTGGGTCAATTTTGGGTCCTAATTTCGGGCTGACACGTTTACTAGGGAACCTGTTTTAACCCATAGCAGTGTGGGACTTATCACAGCCAAAAGCTATCATAACAAGAATGAATTATGTTGCATGAAGACATAGTTATAACATTTTGCCTGAAGAAGGTACGGTACTTGAAAAAAAAAAACACAAACGGAAAATACAAACTTATATTTTTAGTGAGTATTACCCATTTAAAGGTATATAATTATTAGTAAATATAATATTTATTTATGTGTGCCATAGATACAACAGGTATGTTTTTTTTCTCTGCTTGTCAGTTTTGATTTGTCATACCTCATATGCTGTATAAGTAGCTGTGTTATTTCTGGACATTGTATAAATAAATTTCCATAATACTGAAGAAAAACATATTTGAGGAGTAGAGAGTTAACGGGATTCCAGCACCAGTGTTTGGGGCTTTCGTAACTTGCTTTGTACTATTCTAATTACATGAAACCTGTGAGAAAACAGTTTATTGATTAGTAAGAGCACCTGTCAGACATTTCCTTCCCTGAGCACCCTTCTGCTCTTTGACACATTCTTTTGTATATTTAATAATAATATTCTAAATATTACTTCTATAGGGTGGCGTACTTCATACTTGCCATATAGAATGGCGACTTCGATGAGCTTCAGTGGTAGAAGGTGACAGTATGACAGTATGCGATAGAAAGTGTTAATGGTAGCATCAGCATGACAGAGAGTAGGGTGAAAATATGAGAATCTTTTTTACAAGATTTGTGGAAAATTCACACTTGGTTTTAAGACAACCATGTACGACCTGACAAATAGGCGGGTAGGCAGTAAAACGGGCAACTCTGAGAATATTAAACCGAGATGTTATGAACTGCGGTTTTGGATGGTGATGCAGTCTTCTGGATAACTTGAGCTGCTGGTATAAATATTAAGGGCTTCTTACCCTCTCGTTGTAAGATTGCAGAGTCGGCAGTCCTGGTGCAGCCCCAAACCGACACCCCCCTGTCTGTCAGGTGCATAAAAGCAACAAGCAGATATAGGGCACAACGTCAGGGACAGAAATCCCCAAGCATGTCCATCCAAAATTATCGAATTTTATTGATTCACAAGAATGTAATAAAAAAAAAATGAGAATGCCTCAAGCTTTTCGCTCCCACTGGACTTAATCATACACCTTTGTAGACTGTAGTCTATAATGAAGTCCAGTGCGGGCAAAACGCGTGAGACTCATTTAAAAAAAAAATAAAAAAAATTAAGAAGTCCTTGTGAATCCATAAAGTTTGATAATTTTGGATGGACACATACGCTTGGGGATTTCTGTTCCTGACATTGTGCCCTATATCTGCTTGTTTCTTTCATGCGTCTGAGCTGGTGATATGCTAACTACCACCATAATATCTAAAGCTGAAAAGAATGTTATGTATCATATCTGGAGAACATATCTTAAGTTGACCTTCCTTAGAATGCAAAAAATTTTAAAGGTTGATACTCTTTCTTAAGTACAATTTAGTGCATATGAAAGCCACATCAGTTTTAAGTGATCTGAGATCAAACATAAAGTTTGAAGAGCTATTAGTGTGTGCTTTGATACAAGCCACACTTACTTTTTACTATTACTAATCCTTAAACAATTCAGATTTCTGCTTTGACAGAGCGAAAGAGTTCCTGTGATTTTAACCTAAATATCATTTTTTTTTTTCTGGAAACATGTATTAATCTGCTATAATAAAAAAAGGAATTTAATAAACGGACCGCAAAGCCATATGTCTGTAAAAGAAATAATTTCTTGATAATAGATGTAAAATAATGTAAAACTTTGGTTTTTGTAATGTATAAAGGTGTGAACAGTAAGAGGATTTTGAATTTATTATTGAAGACCACAATTATCCACCTTTGTAGTGCACGGGTCAAAGGCCTGGACTGAATGTCCGCAGCGGCATAAGGGCCGAGTCAAATCACAAAAGAAGAGCATTTGTAGCAGATGGCCCACAATTACTGTCAAATTCTGCATTTCTATAGGCTGCGGGATGGTCACCTGCCGCAATTTTTGTGAAATGTATTAAGCTTTGAAAGATTGCCTCGAAGTGTCTCTGGATGATTTCTCTCTTTCTCTGGACAGAGAGAGCACTGGTTAGTCACACTTACTCTTACTCAAGACTGTCTGGGGCTAGCCCTGTCCTGATGCATGTGCTGGCCCTGCCCAAGGCATGGCTAGTTCAACTTATGTGGCTGGCTAGCTCTGCCCCTACGTTTGTGTCTGTGTGCAAAAGCTAATACACTGTTTGCACGCATACTCCTATGTACATATGATTTGGACTCTTGTGTACTCTACTTTTTTATCTTTTTTAATTTTATGTTTTTCTGTTATGCTGACCAATTTTTTCAAGGGCCAGGATAGCCTCTCTCTGACACACACTAATCAAAGGATGTGCCGATATGATCAAGATTAAACAGAGTTTGTGGCTTCCTGTAGATGACTTTATTGCTTTGGGAGGTAGACTTGTGTGCACCCAACGCACCACTGATCTGCAGTATACATGTAGCTTTTGATCTTTTTTTTTCCACACTAAAGACGTCAGATGCCATATTTATCTCCTCTGTTTTTTTCAGCCGATTAACTAACGTGACTATTCTGTTAAGCAAAAAATTAACCAAAAATGTTATTCTTCTGAAAAGTAAAGCACCACTTGGCTGAGATATTGCATTTTTAAAGTTCCTGAGACCCCAATAATATAGAATGCATATTATTCTGCCCTCTGAGTTTACTATGCATTCTTTAAAATAAAGATCAACCCAGTGTAGAAGCTACAGCTGCTCTCCCCTTCTTTGTAGAGAGTCTTGAAGCAGCCCATCAGTTTCGGGAAAGTGCTCCAAATAAATTCTATGGGAGCATTTCTTAAACAGACCATGTAGCATTCACCAAGACAGTGCTTTAGCGCACTGAAGATAAGTATATCACATACGTGGCATATGACAATTGCATATGAGGGGATTCTTCAGAATCCCACCATGCATTTGCAAGGGAACACCACAATCATTAAAGTGCATATGATGGCTAGAGTGTTTCTTTAAGGGGAAACCCCTAGTGATTGTCTTCTACAAGAAGAACTGTGTTGGTCCTGTATAATGCACAGTTAAAATCGGTGAGATTTTTGGAAAATCACCTGACAGATTGAATTATGCATTATGAAGTGCAAACAAAGGAAATCCAGGAAGGTGATTTCTCGTCTGTGCCTCTTCTGGCAATAAAATTCTAATGATGTAAGTTCCTAAAAGTCACGTGATAACTGTGCGTGGCCATGATGGAATTATAAGAACTATAAATCATCCTTTTAAATAGACAGTCCTCACCCGCATAAGGCATAGCATGGGAAACCACACCAACTGGTTATATTACAGTTCCTTAACTGCAAGAGTTCAGCGAGCATGTGCACAAAATTGTCTAATTGGCTAAATGATTGTAGAGATTTATACTTAGAATTTTGGGAGTCACTGCCTACATAGAAAGCAGGCACTGTTAGTATGTACGGTATAACTGGCCAAACCCTCAGCCTGCAAAAATGAACATAATCCAGTATGTCTGCCATATACCCTCTTCTCTAACAATAGGCAAAACTGACTCTTCAAACTAAACTCACGGGTGATCAGCTGTTTTCAGAATGACAGTTTCATACACAGAGCCAATCGTACACCGAATGACACACTAACACCCGTCTTAGAAAGAAGGTTCATCTAGGAAGGAAGAGGGACACATGGATTTGAGTCCAAATATGAGCTGCTAATCCTTAAGACCTGTCTATGATGAAAGAAAACAAAAATAAACCAGATGATGTGCATGATGATGATGGTGGTCTGGTCGGGTACGCTCCTAAGCATGTAGCCAGCAATATATTGCGTTACCTCAACATACCAGCAATGTCGGATCCTCTGTTCAAGACCATCCAAAGAACAAGGATGAAGGATGTATGACACACTTATAGTCAACCATTGAGTCTCCAGTTAGTATAAAACTGCAACGTATATCAGCAAGAGAATTTTTAGTCAAATCTGTTGAAGTTTTAAACATAAGCTCTCTCTGAAAGGGTGCAGGAGATATCACACAAGTATTGCTTTTTATACAGGTTATTCTTGTGGTTGTGTATTTTTTCATAGGATCTGTCTTCCTATCAACAGTTGAATTCAAGACCTTTTAAGCCATAGCTCAGATATTCTGCTTTATAGTTTGTTAGTCAGTGCCTTAGCCTAGGGCTTATAATACTTGAGGTATATTAAATGGGTGTGCCGTTCCACAATCTTGTATTCATTTCTTGTAAACCTGGTGCTTGACTGATTTTTTCTCTTAGATAATATACTTTGTTCCGTCTTTTGCTCATCAGCCTTTGATGTCAGAAACCACTTTAGTGTTGAGTTGGTATCCCCAGAATCACCCCTTACTGATAAGACATCTCCTTGTGAGCCCCTACCACCTACGTGTTGAGGATTGACTTCCTGAAACGTGGGTGTTCTCAAAAATAATTGAGTATGTGTTTTCTTTAAAAAATGTTTTACGGCAACAGCGCAAGATTTTGTTTCTGCCCTGATAGGAAAGAAATGTGGTTGAAATATGTGTAATTGGTTTGATTTTCCTTGTTCCATCTGTAGAATCTATCTTTGGTTTTATCTGACTTTCTTTGTTGCAATCTTATCCCTTTTCCTTTATTGTCCTACTGAGGAAAACACATAAAAAGACTACAACTTGACTGGCAGATCTCCATGCAGAACACTTGTTAATTGAACCCTGTGAGCTGGGCTTATCTGATACATTGTGAAAAAGTGTTGAGAGGGGAAAAAAAAAGATATTTATTTCCTTATCTGTTGTGTGCAAAGGATCTAGGTATCCCAAATGGGTATGTCTGCTAAAGTCGGCTTCCTCCACCACCCTGACCGCTCAACTTCTCACTCATCGACTCCGCTGATGCCTTCCCCTCAAAAAATTAGGAGGGTAATTTACATTCAATAGTCACAGCAAAACACAGTTCTTTATCAGGCCCTCCGTTGCAGCTCAGTATTTGTACTCTGACCACCTCAGCCCTGTAGAGGGTCGCTAGTGTAGTCTATAGGGAAGATGGTAAACACGTGCGGTTTCCGTGACTTCTGGCCGAAACCGGCTGGATATCAGATCTTGGTGCAAATAATGGCCAGAGAGGTATTTGCCCTGTAAGTCGTGACCTGATGGAGAGTAACACACCACACATAAAACACCCTCCGAAAATTCAGGTACCCCTCCAGGAGCCCAGGGCACAGAATATCTGACTGTGAGCTGATGAGCTATTTGGACTTGTTAATGGGATCAAAGACTTACCTTTAGAAGATGCTGGAGATCCAGAGCTGCAACATATTGCCCCTTCTGTGCTCTCCTATTTGTGCCATTTTAAGCAGCAAAGAGCTCCCATTGAGCTATAGAGTCTAGCTTGCTGATCACTCTGTGATCCGTGGCAGTCTGTATACAAGTTGAATTTCTCCCTTTCAAGAAATTAAAAAAAACTTTACCCCCCCCAAAAGGAAGGTAGAATAAAATAATAAACATAAGTAGTACCATTATTCATATGAGAACCCTATGATCAATAAAGACCTCCGAGAGATCTCCAATGTTAAAAAGGCTAATAAATTAAGACAAAGTGAAAAAGGTGTAAAAATCTTGCACTAGAAATATAAAAGAAAAAAACCCTTTTCACTCCTAACCTAAGAGATGAAACTATTTTAGAAACTGTGTAATATAATAGGGAGCACAAAAACATAAAATATGTGCATGATGTGTTACTGCGCTCCAGTGTCTTTTTGGTGAACATTGGGGTGTTTTTCAGCAGTGGCACATAGTCTCATGAAAAAAATACTTGCAAAATGGTGTTTTTTGTTTTTTTTTAAAATAAATTATTCAATTCATAGAAAATGATATATCACAGATAAAATAAAAAAAAATATATCATGTGTGCAGATACACTCATATCGAAAAAAGGAAATAATGGTTAAACAAACATGGTTAAAGTAGCAAAAAAGCTCCTGTCCTTAAGGTGGGAAATTCCCTTGTCAAGTAGGGGTCAAAGAGGAAATCTAAAACTATTTTCTTCCTATTCAGGTAATGTAGAGCACATGGAGAATGCTGAGCAGTAATTTTTTTATAATATTAAAATTTAATTGAAGTTATTTATGTTTATTTACACAAGCTAACAATTTATGTTGGCTTTGTCCATATTATTCTTTTCTAGAGAATTTGTATTGCTTCTGCAGATGTATTGTGCTATTTTGTTAATGTTTTGATATAAAACCTTTTCCCCCAAGCTATGTGAGATGTGGTTAGTAAACCAAATAAACTCTACTTTCTTAGCTTGAATTTACTGTAACCTTGAAGTTCACAAAGCAATTTCGATCTCGCTGTAGGATCTAGAACAGATGTGCAACAGGTGCTCTGTCTGTGCTATAACAAATACAATCTCCTACAACTACATATGTTGCATTTAAAACATTTCACGAGTGACAAATAGTCGAAGGTACACTTTAGGTATAGGTGTGTTTGTGGCCAACATAGGTATATGATCTGTTGAATAAATAACCATTTTTATGTTGACCTTTATCACTATGTGATTATATTATATATATTGATTAAAGAGAGCCTGTCACAGTAAGTTGCAGTTCAGTATATTACATTAAGCTGTGTATTGGTGTTTCCAGATTTAAAAAAAACAGTATAGATATTAAAAAGTCCACATTGTGTTTATACAATGGCAGAAGCAGTCTTCCTGTTTTCATGATCCGCGGGATTATTCTGCCCATTTTCAGCTATGCAATATGAAAAAAATGTGTGTGGACACCTGACCATACCTAAAAGAGTTGGGTATCTCATTCCAAAACAATTTTTTTTTTTTTTTTAAGGAGTTGCCCCCTTTTAGAGCAGAAGCAGCCTTCACTCTCATGGAAAGGCTTCCCACTAGATTTTGCAGTCTGTTTGGCAATGTGTGCCCATTCAGTCAAAATAGTATTTCTGAGGTCAGATGCTGATTTTTGACGAGAAGGCCTGGCTCACAAACGGCATTCAAATTTTTTTCAAAGGTGTTCAGTGGGGTTAAGCTCGGGGCTTTGTGCAGGTCACTTGAGTTCCTCTACACCAAACTTGTCAAACCATGTCTTTATGGACCTTGCACAGGGGCACAGTCATGCTGGAGCAGAAGAATGGCCTTCTCCAAACTGGTGCCACAAAATTAGAAGTCTACAATTATCTAAAATATGTTTGTACTTGGTGCAGATAAAGCAGGGCACAAATTCCACAAACTGACCAAAGGCCGCTTTGACATTGCCGCATTTATAGTCCCTAAGCACTCCAGTACGACCCATTCTACTGCCAATGTTTGTCCATGGAGATGGCTGCCTATGTCATTGATTTTATACATAGCAATGGAAGTGGCTGAAAAACCTAAACTCACAAATAAGGAGGAATGTCCACATACTTCTGGTTGTGTAGTGCACTTCTTCCCAGGTAACTGGATGTTCAGGAAGCCCTGGAAGGATGGGCTGAGAAGATGCAAGAGATGCCAAATGAGTGTCCCGGACAGCATACAGAAACCCACCAACAAAATGGCACCACTCATAGAAGTTACCAAAAACATGGCAGTTGCCCAAAACTGTACATTCCCTTCCACCGCGTGGCAGATCTGACACTGGGAGTATTGCAGCGTGGGAACAGGTAGCAGGTAAGTCTGTAACACCATCCACTCTTCCAGGAGCGCATCCCGCGTGACAAGGAGCCCGTTTATTAGGATGGGAGTTGTGAAAGTCATTAATCAGATTGAGAGTGTGGACATGATGAGCTGACACTGTAACCCTCCCAGTCAGCTAACTATTGAAGCCGAGACTTTACTCGATGAGAATCCAGGATACAGCTGACAACAAATTATTCGTGACCCTCTACTATAACATGAGAAGGAGGGAATGGGATAGGAGAAGAATATCGATAAGAGACAACAAGTTTTACATGAAAGACATATTTCTAAATAGAATTGCAATATTTCTGGTTCACATGCCACTTCCTTCAAATGCCAATTTGCTAGTTTCCTTACATATAATTATTCCTTGTGACTAATGGGGTCTGTGACCTATATGCTTACTTCTTTGGTCTGTGAATGTGGTCTTCACTTTCTTATCCTACCTGCCTTGATATATTCATGTAATTGTGTTTAACCCCTTAATGACAAAGCCCATACATGATTGGGCTCAAAATGCATTGTTCAATGGGTTTAGGGACCGCCCATTGTCCTTAAGGGGCTAACCTGCCTTTCTCAGGGCTTCCCCTGCAGCATTTACTTTTAAGTGGAAATATGATCAAAGAGTCTTTGCATATTATTAACATCTAAAATACAAATAAGACAATAAAGGCCAACCTCCTTTCTGATCATGTTGTGTTTTGCTGTTTTGTTATGTTACTTAAACTTATGTGGAATTGCTCTTGCGGTATTTCAGCAGTAGTTATTTTTTTACATACACTAAGATTTTCCTTGTCTGCATCTGTATTCTCAACAAGTCATATTGAAACGCTAGAAAAAGAGAAACACGTTATGGCAGCTGTGATAGATTTAGTTTTTTCTCCCTCTGTTTCATTATAGCCAAACCTTTTCCACAGACAATGTGATACACTGAGAACCACAAAAGCCAGCACTCCAATTAGTGATCTGCATGACAAAGTGCAAGCAAATGTGATTTTAGCAAATTTCTTCTTTCAGTATGAAAACACTATTTAGTAACAATATAACAAAATCTAAATAAGAGATAATATATCATGTCAACATTTTGGGATGCATCTGGCTCTTTGCAAAATAATTTGCTCAATTTTATCAAATGGACATTTCAAATAAACATAAAAAAAACAAATTACAAGTTCTGAGATAACACGCTATAGCTTGGTATGTTTACATACTTGTTTACATACTTGGGACCTCTTCAAGTTTGACCTGGAGTCTCCGGGTGAAGCGCTGCTTCCATGGGTCTTGTGTTTGGACATGTTCACTCCCCACCTGGGGTTAATCCTGACCCCTAACAATGCCACAGAAGAGGGAGAGCCCCCAGGTAGCCTTTCTTGGGTAAATACCATGTATGTACATTAAGCATTATTATGTGCAGCTGTGAGTGTAATGACAGGTATAGGAGTCAGGGTATGGATCCGTAAGGCAGAGCTAGTATCTCCTGATGAACACACAGCAACAGCAGGAAACTCAGTCCAGAAGGACAATCTTAGTCAAGGCAGGCTGAGGTTGGGTATAGCCGCAGGAGGACTTGAGACATCAGTACAAATGGATAAGGTGGAAACAAACGTTAAGGCTAACCAGATGTCTGGTACACAGCTCAAGATCCAAGACAGTACAACAAGACAACCCATGAGCAAGGCAAGGCACTGGAAGAGGGTGCAGGGGACAGGACAAGGCAATTACAAAGAAAAGACCCAGAGACTAAAGATAGGTCATGGACACAGGCAACAAGGTAAGTGAGTGGTATAAGAAGAGGGAAGTGCACACAAAGCAATTCAAATTGGGCATCTGTTCCACTGCATGACAGGCACATAGAGAAGCTTCCCTGAGTGCTAGCCATTAGTACTTAATTGAACAGGACCGGAGGGACAGAAAGCTGGGGGCAGACATGACAATGAGGTGCAATTGTGCTGCGACCTCATCATACTTGGAAGGACCTCACTACAATTGGCTTAAAGGGGAATGCATACCCTCGGCACAAATGGTCCATGATGGACAAACCATTTACCATGTAAAGCCTGATGTGAGCTTTTAATCCTCCAAGTTGTGAGGTGGGGCCTCCATGAATGCATCCTGGTGCCATGTGTTCTCCAGGTAAGCGATTCACATGCACCTGACCATCCATGTAATGTAAACGAAAACGTGATTCATCAGACCAGGCCTCCTTCTTCCATGGCTCTTTAGGTAATTGGACAGGGATAAGCATGAGCACACTGACTGTGATGTACTGTGTGTTCTGACACCTTTCTTTCAGAACCAGTAATTAGAGCCTCAGTAGCTTGTCTGCTGGATGTGACCACATGGGCCAGCCTTCATCCATCAATGAGCCTTGGCTGCCCATGAGCCTGTCGCCAGTTCACCCCATTTCCTTCCTTGGACCACTTTTGATAATGTTATGGCTGAACAGTGTATTATGTAATTTAGGTTGATAGTGGAATTAAGATAATACAAGAAATTCTGAATGCAAATGTGTCCTATGTTTATTTTAATTTGTGGTTTTTTTTGCTTTTTAAGTCCAAAAATTAAGCAACTAAATTGTTTTTTGTATTCTTTTGTGAGAGATAGTTCAAGTACATAGTAGTATTTTTTTTGCAGCATTTGACACGATATTCATATTTATATGTTAATGGTGAGTTCCCCTGTTTTTATTCTTTTTCTATACTGCAATACCTAATCTGATGCTGACGCAGCATTATTGGTAAGAATGAGGCCCTACTAACCACCTGCACTTCAGCTATCTACACAGTGTTCCAGATGGCCAGTTCAGGCCTGTTTAATAGCATTAAGTGCTTACCCCCAGCACGAAAACACAGCATCAATAAATCACTGTCTCTCTTGGTAGCGGAGGCAGAATACTGTAATTCCTAAACATTCCTCAGATCGTTTTTTTTTTTTTCTTTCCATGATCGCCCCGATTTTTGTGCACCGTCCCAGATAGCTGCCCCACCTTTTCACTTGGGTAGCATTTCTCTCATTTAGTGTACAAATAATATATTGTTTTTAGGAGAAGGGCTTTCTTATTTCAGTCATCTTTGAACCAGGCCTATTCAGTTCACCCCATCAAACCCATATATTTTTCAAATTCTAGGGTATTCCAAATGTTGGAAATTTAACTCCTTTTCATGCCAGGATTTTTTAAAAAAACTTTTGAACTTTTTCTATTTTTTTGTTGGAACTGGATGGTTCCCCTGATGGTAGCATTACTAGAGAATTATGTTTTTCTTTTATTTAACAATATATATATATTACTAATCACATAGTGGTTAGTAAGATGGGCTCCATTCAACCTGGTATGGAGCTCAGAGTTATCAGGAGGTTGTGGACAGACCCGCTTGGAACTTGTTTACTTTACTTTTTAGTGGGTGCCATCATCTTGTGAATGATGCTTGAGATGCTTGAGATTTTCCGGAGCAATCATGGGGCGCTGAAGGCATTTTAGCAACACTGATTGTGTTCCTAGGAGCACATAGGTTATAAATCTAAGCACAGTACTTTAAATGTGACACTGTCATAGGATACCTCAAGTCAATATGGGTAATATCTGCCCTCCTAGATCTCCCCTGTTCCACTGTAAATGTCATTATTGTGGAGTGGGTCAAGAAGTAACAGCTCAGCCACAAAGCTGAGTCAGGCCACCTCAGTTCCAGCGAAGGGTATATTAATGCTACAGCATACAAGGGAATTATAGGCAATTGTATGCCTCCAACTTTGTGGCAGCAGTTTGGAGAAGGCCCTTTGTTCTTCTGTGCAGAAAGCAAGATCTGTAAAGATGGACTTAGCAAGTTTGATGTGGAGGAATTTAAGTGGCCTGCTCAGAGCCCTAACCTTATCCCCATTGAACACCATTGATATGAATTGGAATGCTGATTGTAAGCCAGGCATCATTCATCCAACATAAGTGCCTGACCTCAGAAATGCTGTTTACCAACAGAAGCCTCCAAGATCTTGTGGAAAACCGTCCCAGAAGAAGGGAGGTTGTTGTAGTCATAATGACGGGAGGAGGGGGCTCCATGTTAATGCACATGGTTTTGAAATGGTATGTCCAGAAAACTCGTATACAGTTAGGTCTGGGAATATTTGGAGACTGACACCAAAATAAATTAAAGTTACCGTAAAATAATGAATATGGGCTCTCAGCTTTAATTTGAGGCTATTCACATCCACATTGGATGCTCTTTTATATGTAACCCCCTCTTTTTTCAAGGGACCAAAAGTAATTGGACAACTTAATCAAAAGCTGTTTTATAGACAGGTGTGGTCTATTACTTTATTTCTTCATCAATTAAGCAGGTCTGGAGTTGATTCAAGGTGTGGCATTGGAAGATGTTGCTGTGAACCCACAACATGCGGTCAAAGGAGCTCTCAATGCAAGTGAAACAGTCCATCCTTTGACTGCAGAGGAACCCACAAAAATCCATCAAGAGATAGCATGAACATTAGGAGTAGCCAAATCAACGGTTTGTTACATACAGAGAAAAAATGCACTGGCGACCTCTAGCCACAAAAATCCCTAGACGTCCACACAAGATACCAGTGGCGGATGACCTTTCCTTGGTAAAGAAAAACCCCTTTACAAAATCCAGACAAGTGAAGAGCACTCCAGGAGGTAGGCATATCATTATCCAAGTATACCATAAAGAGAAGACTTCACGAGAACAAATACAGAGGGTTCAAACCATTGTACAAATTGTTCATTAGCCAAAGAATGGCAAGATTAGACTCTGCTAAAAATAAATAAATTGAAAAAGCCAGTCCAGTTAGTTCTGGAACTAAGATCAACCTGTATCAGAATGATAAGAAGAATGGCTCATGATCCAAAGCATACTACATCATTTGCGAAACACAGTGGAGGTAATGTGATGGTATGGACATGCATGGCTTCCAATAGCACTGGGCCACTAGTATTTATTGATATAGCCAGATTAATTCTGAAGCGTATAGGGATGATTGGATGGCACTTCACTTTACAGATGGAGAATTACCCAAAACATACTGTGAAAGCCACTCAAGAGTTTTTGAATGCAAAGAAGTGGAATATTCTACAATGGCCATGATAATCACCTGATCTCAAACCGATAGAGCATGCATTTCACTTGCTGAACACAAAACTTAAGGCCGAAAGACCCACAAACAATGGAAGACAACTGCAGTAAAGGCCTGACAAAGCATCACAAAGGAGGAAACCCATCGTTTGGTGATGTCCACGTGTTGCAGACTTCAAGCAGTCATTGCAAAGGATTCTCGATAAAGTATTGAAAATGAACATTTTATTTATGATTGTGTTAATTTTGTCCAATTCCATTTGAGCCCCTGAAATATGAGGGCTGTGTATGAAAATGGATGCAATTCCTAAATGTTTCATAAGATGTTTTTGTTTGCATCTCAAATCCATTGTGTTGGTGTACAGAACCAAAATTGTGTCGGTGTCCAAATATTTCAGGACCTAATTGTAGGTTTGATGGTCAGGTGTCCACATACATTTGGTCATAAGCTGTATCTTAATTTGAAACGCAAATTGAATGTAAATCCGGGTGTATAGAATTGATACCTTTTTTAATTTTTTAAGCAAACCTCAGCCAAACCTTCATTTGCTTCACAATGCTGGTGTGCTCGGGGGGAGGGGGGCAGCTAATACAATGAAACCTATGCTAAGAGAACATTGAGGTTTTTTTTTGCCACATTTTAGTAGATCAATCTAAAAGATACTCATTAGGCACAGGTGTTTAAGAATTGTGGTGAAAGGGTCTGTAATTTTCAAATTATCTTGTGGAAAGCTAGCCACATCTGTAACATTGTTCTTAATCTAGACATCGTGCATGGGGGTGTTTATAACCAAAGAATGTACAAATCTAAGAGAAAGTAACACTGTTGCAAATATGCTTTTACTCATTAGCGTTACCCCTATGCTTACTCTTCTCAACACTAAAGACTCAATTTGTAATTGGAAAAGTAAAATTAAAATATGTTTAAAAAATCTGTTTAAACTAGCTGCTAAACCACATTGTTATATCCATATACTGTATAAGGGGGTACTTTTTAATGTTAGCACTATTTGGTTATCTTGATACAAGGATCTCATATGCAGTCAAGAAAATCCTCTTGGGCATCCTGACAGTCTCATAGTGGTAGGTTATGACCAGTTTACAGAAGAACTTTACAATGTCATAAATAACCATGCTGTTTTGTAATTGTTCAGTAAAAGGTCTAAAAAATAGAATACAATATGTACCAATTTCACATATGGACTACTTGTTAAGGGGTGTATTTGTCATAAGTGGCAGAATAAGTTGCTTTATATTTGGCCTAAGCATATAGTTGTGCATTATACACAAGTTTTACTGTAGATATATAAACCGTATTTGCCCGAATATAGGCCACACTTCCCTTGGGAAGATGGTGTAATGTAGAATTCAGAATATTTAGGTGTAATGTTTCTGTGGGAATATGTGTCCATCCAGTAGAGCATTTGTGAGGTCAGGCACTGATGTTGGATGAGAAGGTCTGGCTCGCAATCTCCGTTCCAGTTCATCCCAAAGGTGTTTGATGGGGTTGAGGTCAGGTCTCTGCGTGGGCCGGTCAAGCTCTTCCACACCAGACTCATCCAATCATGTCTTTATTGACCTTGCTTTGTGCACAGTCATGTTGGAATAGAAAAGCACAGCATTGTCCAAAATGTCTTGGTATGCTGAAGCATTAAGATTCCCCTTCACTGGAAGTAAGGGGCCCAACCCCTATAAAACAGCCCCATACCATTATCCCTTCTACACCAAACTTTACAGTTGGCACTAAGCAATCAGGCAGGTAATGTTCTCCTGGCATTTGCCAAACCCAGACTCACCCATCAGACTGCCAAACAGAGAAGCATGATTCAACCCTTGGCATTGTACTTGGTTATGTGATGCTTGCACGCAGTTGCTCGGTCAAGAAAACCTATTCCATGACACTTCTGCCGCACCTGTTTTGTGCTGATATTTTGGCGACTTTTACACACCATGCGACTCAGCGCTGGGTGACCCCGCTCTGTGACTTCATGTGGTCTTCTGCTTTGTGGCTGAGTTGCTGCTGTTTCTAAATGTGTCCACTTTCCCGTGATACCGCTTACTTATGATGCAATTTCACGAGCTGACTTATTGCAAAGCTGGGATCCTATCACAGTGCCCATTTTTTTCACAAATGTTTGTGAATACAGACTGCATGGCTAGGTGTTTGATTTTATACACCTGGTCTGATTGAAGCCCCTGAATTCAATAATTTAAGATCATCAGCAATACTGTTTGTTTTAATTATAGTAGGGGTCATTAAATAACTATACCTTTGGAATGTAGGGTTTGATAAGTTGCATTGTCAACATAGCAACCAGCGAAATGGTCCTCTTTATTTAAGCCTTTCTTTGATATGGTAATCATTCCACTACTTAAACCTTTAGTACAGATAAGAATCCTTTATTGCCGCTGTAGAAATCTTAAGCATTGTTCGATCATTGGTCTTGGTAACATTATGGATATCCCATTCCTGTCTGACTTTATTTGCTGCATGAAGCTCTACCACTTCTGCTAAAGGCTTTTCCACTTATCTGCCAACTCTCAGTGAAGTAGACCTTCCCTATATGACTGTGTCCTAGAATCACCTTTTCTTTATAAATAACCCCCATAGGCTGATGTGGTTTTTCATAGCTGGCTTTAGCCCTTTGGTGATTTCAACAAATCTCCATAGATTCCTGCCTAACCCCATTAGCTGGGGCTGCAATCTGCAGCACAAAGAATCATTCTTGTGTCACCCGTCTGCAGTAAAGCCATACAGGGTTCTGAAGCAGCCTAACCCTGTGACCTGCTGGCATTTAAACGGCAATAAAACAGGTAAAACAGTAATATGACTAGACAGCGTGTGGCTAGCAATCACTGTATCAAGTGTTTATGTAACCCTTCCCCATGACTCATTTATACCTTCCTCTCAGGAAGAAACAGAAGGCCACAAAACACGTCAAAGATATACCGGGAAGAAGTCTACAGTCATAGGCAGAAAATATGAGTTAGCTGAAAGCTATAACCATAATAACAGGTGAATACGTATATCTCTTAATACACGGGAACATACAGTATAAACAGTACACTATAGTTAAGTTGTGCACAGATACCATCATGGACTAAAACGTTTGGTATTGTAGAAAGTTTTTGTTTCTTTTTGTATATTTATAACGTAATCTGCTGCTCACATGTTTGTTTGGGTTACTTTATTGAAGGGCCTGCATTGGTGCCCTTATGGCTTTATTAGAAATGTTGAAAACCTGCGATATCAAAACTTCCTTAATAAAGAGTTTATCCCATAGCAATAAAAAAAACCTCTCCCTGGTAGGCACAAAGCAGCTATACACACAGATAAATGAACCCAGACATTCACTAGCACTGTGTTAACGTGAACAGGTGCTGGGGGCATTCTTACATATGTACCCAATGCATCACTCCTTAAGGCTGGGTTCATGACTGTACTAACACAGTGCCAGGGCTCATCAGACATGATGGATGCTCATCAGACACCACCAAATAGAAGCCCTACCTGTCGCTTCATTAAGGAACACTATTCCTGGCATAAAAAGGGTGATGGGGAAATCACTAATACACCAAAATGCCTTTACTTAAGTTGTCCAGTTCATTCATTCTGTATAGTATGGCGTGCATAATTTACATTTAAACATATTTCCTCCATGCTCTTTATTAACCCCATACTTTTAGATGGTATTACTTTTTTAACCAATGGTGCCTACAGTGCATAAACATGACGTGACTCAAAGACAATTTGTTATTTCCTTCTGCATAAATGAAGTGTATCCTCTGCCAGGCGTCGCACTGTATGGGGGCTACCTTATTTCCACACTTTCAATAGATAGATCAGAATAAAGAGGAATTGGTTTCCCTGCTTACAGATGAGTGCATCTGAAATGATTTAACGAGTGTAAATGTAGCGCATAGCTTTTTCTTGTTAATGTTAATTAGCTGCTTTAGCCGAGATCGACTTTTTGAAATGCAGCACAGCTGTGTCAGCTAATATTCAATGCAAAGGTTACCCTATTGATGTCTGCACAGATGTGCTACAGCGGGCTGCCTACTGGGAAATGTCAAGATTCAAGATTACAAAGTTAGCTGAAGAGTGAAATTGTGGTATTGTGATCTAAAACACAAACAAAGGAAGCGAATGGCTTGTAATGCGAATTAGCCTGTGTACCTGTCGTAAATTACTGAGAAGTAGATTCCAGTTTTGCGGTGTGTTCCTCTGAGCGTCGACTGTACTAAATGCTTCAGTTTTCACATATTATAATACAACCGCTATTACAATTTGGCTAGAGATGTGGTTGAATCGTTTTGCATTGAAAAGGGGGCTGTGTGACGGGGCGCATGATAAAATGTCAAGTAGCACTGATTTATAAACCTACGCTATACAGAGTAAAATAGAACTAGGAACTGTATTTCCACCAAGTTCAGTATTCTGTCTTTTGCAATGTAATTGAGCAGATTATTAATATATGTCTAGGTCGACATATTCTGTTTGTACTTCAGCAGAATTGGAGACCTGAAGGGTCGAGTGGCATAAGTGTATGTGCTGGGGCAGGTACAGACTTCATGGCCCATTGTAAAGAATTTCAGTTATTGGGGATTATATGAAGTTCCTTCTTGGCCTATTGTCAGACCACGACAGCCCCACAGATTCCTGCGTATGACTCAGGGCCTTAAACGGTGTCTCAGCTTCGGTGTTAAATTCCACATGGTTTCGGTTGAGTTGGGGGTCATGTTACCAAACTAATAAGCCATATCTCTGTGCTTTAACAAATGGTTCCATTGATGGTTATGCTTATCAATGTTTGCGTGTTTGCATACCCAAGACTTAAAATTGTTGTTTTAATGCTTAACAGAAATAAAGTGATTAGGCTATATACTGTATATGACATTACTCCCTCCAAACTATTCTTAAATAATCTTCATTGGGCATAGAAATAAAGGATTATAATTTGGGTACATTGTTTGCAGCAAATTGCAGACAAGCATAGAAAAAGGAGTTGGTCTGATATGTAAGTTACACATCTGATATTAAATAGAAATGGGCACACTAGGTTTGCATATTCTGCTTGAGAAATGTTCTCATGTTGGGCTAAAACTTCAGCTACTCTGCCACTGCTCATTATCGACCCTTCCTACCTTCTCATTATCTACCCTTCCACTCCCTACCTTCTCATTATCTACCCTCATCCCTCCCTTTTTATCTACCCTATCCCTCCCCTTTGTTTGTACTTCACTTACCTTCCAGCAGTCCTGCAGCAAGAGTTTCCCTGCTCTGCCGCGGTGTGCGCTACTTCACTGCTGAGCGCCGGAAACAATGTCATATTCCGGCGCTCAGCATTACTAGCCGGCACCGAGCTAGAGGGCTCGCAGAGAAGAGAGAGGGGCGTCGAGCGGGTACTGACAACTTGATAAGCGAAAACCACTCGGCGCCCTCTCTCTCCTCGCTTAAAAAAAAAGGAGCTTGGGGCGGCAAAGTGCCGCCTCTTCAAAAGTGCCGCCTGGGGCAATTGCCCCACTCTGCTCCATGGCAGGGCCGGCCCTGGCCCTAATCTCACTCTGCAAGCCTTCGTCCCTTTCCAGCCATGCGCCTCTCTGCTAGAAATAAATCCTCTCCTTGTCCCTTATTTTGCCTCTGTGCGCTTGTCACCATGCTAACTGATCAGTAAACAAACAGCAGGATCTCCACACAGGTAATGAAGCTCAAGGTGATGGCTGAACGAGATTATCTCATGCTCCTGAAGACTGTTACTATTTACTGGTCTCTAAGAAAACACAGTCATGTTAAATACAGAGCCCGGCACACAACAGAAGCAGAGTCACCTAGGGGCAGGTATAACGAGTACGTTATTGTGTGCAGTCAGGATAAAGGATTTCTTGTAAACTCAATTCTACGGTTTCCTTTGAGAGGTTAAAACGCGAGGTGCTTTCAGGCAATAATAAGTTTAGAAGTGACCTGTGAAAACCGTCTTGAATACAAAATTAAGAGCACGTAAGATTGTTGGTTTAGTATTGAAGGTTACCAGATCTAATTACATTACAGAGGTTACCTTTGTGCTAATGTTGTAATCGTTGAAGTAAACACAATGACAGACATTTTTAGTAACAGATTGTTACAGACGGGTAATTCGTTGGGTTCCTGTTTATATTAGTGATAGGATAATGTAATTTCCCGGGGTATGTAGACAGTGCCCCCCAAGCAGGTCACGAGATCACCTTAAGTCATATTTCCAAGTAATTCTCATTGTATTATTAGTTGCATGCTTTAGAATCATGATCAAAGTTAAAGCTCAGAGTTGCCAAGTATTATAAGAAGCTGCCTTATTGTTCACTGATCAGACAAAAGTTGGTGCATATAAGGGATTGTTGCATGATGATATCAAGATGCTAGTGGGTATTGTGGGTGAAGAGTAATGAGCCTTAATGGCATATTCTCCATGGGACGTTAGCTCCATGTTTCACATTACTGGGCAGCTGCATATTTTCATAACGCCAACCAGCCCAATAACCTGTATGTTGGTGCTGACTTCAGTGAATGCGCATGTCTTCCAAAACTTTTCCAGAGTCTGTCACTTTAATCGGTATATCTGTAGGTGAAAATATAAACCATAAGAATGGCACATCTGATGTATAATGATATTTTGGGCTTTGGCACAAAAACACTATTATTAACGGATCAGATGGCAGACCTGCATCCACAACATATTTATATGAAGGTTGTGTAAGGGTTTATCCTGTAGATATGTCTTGTTTATATTATTGTGTTCTTGTGTCATATTTATAAATCACACTCATAGTTATAAAGCCAAACCTGATGCAATTCTGGTTCAAACTACTTGATCTGGTGCAGCCAGCTGTGGCATCCCACTGGTTTCACCTGCGACTGTATCAGGATGACTGCTGGCATGAATTATATATATATATAATATGCGCTAAGCTCTACCTTTAAATTTCAAATAGATACACAATTATTTGCCACTTATTTGAAGTATCTCTTCAATGTGGTGGTGTCGCCAATTTATTGCTGCACCATTGTCAGAAGAGCCCAGGAATAATAAGATGTTAACCTCTGAAAATAAATATCTAATAAGCACTTTCAAAACACGTATAATAATACATTAAGCACTGTGGACTAATAAGAAAACACAGATAAATCAAAGCACCAGAGTGTAACATTAGTCTAGACTGTGTCCTGTACCAGAAGAATGCACAGCGTATCTCGCCCCAGGTCACCTCCGAACCCATCCGATAAGTGGCTGTTGTTTTGATATTCTGCCATTGAGGATTCTGATTTCACAACTCATACAGGTATATAAGCTGTTTGGCAGCGCAAATACAGTAACTTTCTAAATGACTGAGCTCTTTTGTGCTTTGCATGAAAGATGTCTTTTTATCCTAATCCTAATTTTGGAAGACAGATCAGTTAATATACAAATATAATTTATTCAGCCAGAAGATTTAAGTCTTAAAGTCCTGTAAGTGTGTGGATAGAAGACGAGCATCAATTCCGAGTTTACGGTTAATAGACAATCCCAATCTGCCGTGCATCATTTTTTTACTACGGCAGGCGTTTAGCGTTTAAGTTTGTTTACTTATTGGATTTTTATGTTATTTTTTGTTGATTTGTTAATGTTATTTTGATTGATTTTGTTGTGTTTTAATACAAGTGCTGCGGACATTTCATATTCCAAATCAGGTGTCGCATTTTCTTTCAAAGGTAGTTACCAATTACAAAGTCATGTAAGCTTTCTTCAGGGCCAGTCTTAGACCAAACAGCACCCCAGGCAACACCCACCCTATTTTTTGTTTAAATTTTAGATAGCTTTTTATACAATGTTTTTACTCAAATGTATTAACATGGTTTCTGCTTTGTCTAAAAATATTTTTGTGACTTTTATGTCTGTAGAACATTGTTACCGATACACACATTCCCAGCAAGCATTCTGAATTACTAGAAATAGGGGCGAGGCTTTACCAATATTTTGTATGCAACTTACAAAACTAATAAAATAAGGTATTTAGAGGAATTGGTGTGGTTTTTTTTTTATTTTACACAATTTATAAACACATTTTCTTCTGCTTCAATACAGATTACTGTAACGTTTAGGGCTGTAGAATACTGAGATGCATCAAATTTTTTGAGATAAGAGGAAAGAGGGACTGTCCCGCCTAAAGAAGGGATGCTTGGAAATCTTGTGACATGCAGTACCCAAAATATAACTAAAATATGCAGTATTGCAGGGCAATTCCAGCAAGCCTTTAATTTTATTTGTGAGGATATGGGAAAATACTGAAATGAAGTTGCAATTATTGTATTAAACATCTGTTATATACATTTATGTTGATATGAAACTTTCTTTCTTTAGTCGGCGACAATTTGGGCCAAAGGGCAAAGAAGAAGTAATGATAATTGAACATCAAACTCAGCATTTCCGATTGATGCCCCACTTGGCTACTGCATTGGCGTTGATATTCACCAGCAGGTAGGCAAATGCCCCTTCTGTTTTGCACTTGTTGTAGAAATAAAGTAGTGACAATTCTTTTGTAACAGGCACAAAGAAAGCTACAGTCTTTCTCCATCTTTCTAATTATTTTTGTTCTCTCTGTAATCACGTATTCTGCTATAACGAGGTACAGCGGTTTGTTGATGCGGCAGACTCATATCCGATGTGTCATTTGTCAATACAATTTCATATTAAAGACATGGTACATGGACATCTTATGCTTGTGGCTGCATGTATTCAGCCAGCCCACACACTAAAGGACCAGATCTGCCATACAAGCGGCAATACAGTTAAGGGAGCTGCACCGGTCCAGGCCTGGGAATGACTACCATTTAGCCATTTAGGTTATTCCCTATGCATCTTTCTAGTGTGCCTTGTTGGAAAACTAGCCATTAAAGTGTATGTCAGTTATAATTATAATGGCATAATGTCAAACAGTGAATTTGAGTTTACTCAGTACAGTACTTTAAACATATCAATTGTCATTGGTTTTATGTGCTCTTCCTTTATTAGATATGCCGGGAAAATGCTTGATGAGGATGTCTACCACAACAGAGACCTAGTAAACAACCGGCCTTTGCAGGCTTTGGTTGCGGGACTTAAGGCCTATAGCACATGGGAGAACTTGGCATGTCTACAAGACTGTCGTGAGTGTACTGGAGGAATGGTGAGTCAGAGGGCTGTTTCATGCGTTTATTGGGATCAGTGTGGGGAATGCAATATCAGACCAGGGGCAGATCCAGAGCCTGGCCCCAGGAGGTGCACTCTTACCAACACGCATTCTTACTAACACACACTCACCCAGACGCAAACTAATGTACTCAGTCACACACTAACACAACTAGACACAATAACACCACACGCACTAGCATACCCAGACACACACTATATAACCAGACATACCCACAGTAACATACCAAGACACACGCAAACCCAAGCAGACACACACAGCTTGTCTTCAATGCAGCGCGCACACACTGATTTAATATCTGATTTGAAATAGATGTATGTATGTATCTACATGTGGAGATGCTCAGGCCATCCCCTGAGTTACTTAACAAATTAAATTTAAGAACATTCACTAGTACCATGGATGTATCATAAAGAGGCATGACCTATAATAAGAACCTTAACCTAAATATGCAAATCAGATTTTCCAAATTTAAAAGTGCAGTCTGTAATCGGGTTGGCTTGTATTCTGGCCACCATAATATAGGACAACTCCAGCATTTAGGTTCTCAGGTCAAACTACAAATATAAGGATCTGTTATTAAAAGGGACAACTGTTTAACTATCGCTTCAATGTTAAACTCCCTTTCTCTCCAGCTTTAATTAGTTCATTTAAAACCACATACTTAACTTTACCGTCTATACTTCTGGAAACAAATGTATAAAGTAACCTGATACAGAAAAGTGTCTATGATTTTAAGCAGTAAAAATACATGTATTCTTCCTTAATTTGGAAAGCCTAATGTATCTTATTTGGGTCAGAATCCTCTCCATTTATTGTCCAAATCAGGACACCTGTGTTGGTGTGTGGAAATGGTCAGGTGGGGTGGGCCAGGCTCTGGACGTTGACAGGATGGGAGGTATGGCCACTCACCCAGCTTAACCAGTTAGTCACTTAGTGACGCTGGCCTACGTGGCTTAATGGGAAATGCAAAAGCTTGCACAGCTATCATGATCTGTAGATATCACCACCCAAATAGACAAAAATAAAATGGGTGTTATGTCACCATTTTGCACCTCCAGGGCATCTGGATTTATTGGTTAGAACTTATGGGAGTAGTAGTCCAGCAGAGCTCGTCTGCCCTTTTTATTTAAAAAATTATAATAAAATTATATTTAAATATTGACCCACACAAAGTCAGTTAAAGTTAGTTATCACCTAAGTAGGCATCCGCATTCTGACAAGGCACTGCTGAGGCTGTTGCTTTTTTGATTATCATGGTAACTTGCAACTACATTAAGATACTGGTTCCATGTACTGATCCCTGATACACAGGCAAGGATCAGAGACAATTTCTCTGATCTTCCCTTTATAAATATGCAACTTCAGATTGAGACTTCAAAATGTTGCCAATCAGCTCAGCCGCACTGCACACAGAAATCATTTTTTTGCTGCAATAAAGATGGGTTAGGGTGATGACCAGATATGTCATGTATGATTGACACCAAAGAGTTAATGATCACTGTTTTTAGTGTTCCATTCCTAGTGTGCAGTTGTGTCTGACATGGTTCCAAGTCTCAGAGTCACTGTCACATAATTCTTGCATGGGACAAAAAGAGGCACAGAGACAAAGATACAGATACAATTATCTGACATTTTCCTAATAGATCAGTCAATCATTTTCAGTTGAATAAGCACTGATGGGTCACCTTTTTGCATAGATAAGAGATACCCTCTGACACGTCTGTGCCTTTGCTCTCAGCTTTTGCTCTAATCAGACCTTTCCAGTTGAATACACACCCGTAGGCTACCTGCCAACTATATCACATACAAGATCACTATCTGACCTGCCCCTGTGACTCTTGTGATAATCCTCAGATAAATAACCTTCCAGAATATACAAACCATGGATATTTGCCACAGACGTTCCTAATTACACAAGAATGCACCTTAAAAGGTGCACAGGGTCATGTGAATTGTTCTTTCATGATAATTCTCAAGACATATTGCTGTCTCACAATGCAGTTCAGTCTATACCCAGCATATTGCTCTATTGCCATAAAACAGGAAGATTCAAAGCATGTATGTGCTATTATTTATCAATAATAATGCACCGGAAAGACTCAAAGTAAAAAGAAAGAAAAAATCAGTTCTACACAAAGTGTTGCATACGTAATTCAATCTATACTATATATATTTTCCCTGGCCTGAATGGTAAATGTATTAAAATGTAGATTGAGTCAAATATGTGTAGTTTGGAGGATTCAGCACATATAGTTTTATTTATAATTATTTAAAATAATTATTTATTTATAATTATTTAAAATAATGGTGGCTTAAATATTTTGAATTGTTCTAGTTGCTGGTTCTGTAATATTTTGGTCCTTGGAGGCTTCCTGTAATACTTGAAATGTATTTCTATTAATGTTACAATTAAAGCTCCAATAATCATCTCTGATATATACATTTACATCAGCATATGCCGATGGTCTCTTGACGAGTATATTTCTGGTATATAGCATGTACCTGTAGTACCTGCCACTGAACCAACCAACACTTTCTTCAGAATTCGTCAGACTCATCTTTTTTAGGGTATGAGATGTGATGTGAGCATTTTAGCCCACAATTGCAAAATACATTTATCTTTTGAACATTAATATCTAGTGGAAAGCTTTCCAACTCTAACCAAATATTAAACGAACAATGCATTTCTTGCCATGAAATAATTCAGAAGGCGCGTTTCTTGGCCAGAATAATACAATCCAATGAAGGCCAACATCATGTGCTATTGATAATCGGTTAGTATTGAAACTTTGAAGTCAAGGTCCTGGAAAACAATAACACGGATTTATTGATCATAGTCAGTGTCAGATTTTAATTTAGAATAGGGTTGATTTCAGTAACGTTCCCCCAGAGTAACTTAAAGAACACTTACAGAAACCTATATGGTCCCTTAATTGGCGTGCTCAGAGAATTCATCATTTACCAATACATTTCTGGCTTCAGAGCGTTGTCTTGAGTGATGGTACCTGTAATACAAGTTCAACCCATAGGAAACTTTACTTGATTAACTAGTGAAATCACTTTGCAAATGATCACATTGGCCCTTTAACCTCATTAGTGAGTCCAGTTATTGAAAGTTATTGTTTCAGAACTATTCTTAAGCAGCTTTAGCTCTGAATTTCTTCCATTTGCTGGATTTCCGCAAACAGCTGACCTATAATCCTGTAAAGCATAGTCCAGAGTATCCGGAAAGCCAAAGACTCGCTAATCCTATCTGCAAACATTCATCCCTAACCACATTTCAAACTGCAGACCCCCCCCCAAGTAGTACCTGTGCCTTAAGAGAAGAAGAAAAACAAAGAAAACACATATCTGTGTAACATCCCTATGAAGATTTAAACATTAGTGCAACAATGTAAATAACAAAGGAAATTCCAAAATATAGTTTCAGCTCCCGGATGCTGATGTCTGCAGGCGGCATCATTTTAAAGGATCTCTGAATTGCATGCACTTGTATACTGAATGCAACCAACTTGGGTTTTTCTCATTGACTTGTATGGGCATATTATGCTGGAAAGTTAGGTAAAAGGAATAGTCTTTCATGTAAAGTGGGAAAGGTTAATGCACTGATGGGATAATATATTAGGTATATGCCATCTAGAACACAAGGCAAGGACAAAGTTAAATTCGGAGCTCTACAGTAAATAGAGAAAAATGGATAGACTCTTAACTGCTGTCAAATTCTATGTAACTATCTTTGCATCATTCCATACCACGTGCCTAAATAAAGACATCTTCTTACGTCCAAGACTTGTTCTGGGATGACAAGTGTGTAAAATAAAAGAAATTATGTTTATCAGCTTTATGTAGTCATCTGTAGTTGATTATGACTTGATTTTGCAGAAACCGCATATCATCCGAGCAGATGTGAGTACGTAAGCCAGGCCAACACAAACAGTTCAAAAAAGTTTGTGAGAAACTACTTCAATTACAGAATAAAGCAGGCTTCTGTCAGTTTTAATGCTCATTAATTTACAGATGAAACCAAGCTGTTTTCCAATAAATGTACAGTGTCTTTCTATAGAAACGTTGTATTACAGTGACTACTCTGTTTAACGAATACATTCTATCCTTATATATTTGCTTGATAGTTTTTATTATAATAAATAAAAAAAGTAAGTTGGTATTTATGTATGAAACATACTTATATATAACACACACACAAACGGCATGTCACACACCAGGACAGGCTATGCCACACCGACACCCAAACACACACCAGGTCAGGCTCTGCCACACCGACACCCAAACACACACACCAGGTCAGGCTCTGCCACACCGACACCCAAACACACACACACCAGGACAATCTGCAGCTCCATTAACCCCTAAATTAATCTAGCCCTGGTAGTAGGGCATCAGGCAATTTGTGATGTTGGAACAAGATAGTGGTAGAAGAGCCAGTTAAAAAGCAGATGGTTGTTTTAGGCATGTATTTTTAATAACAAGCATATACACTAATATATATTCCTTATAGTAATAAGTTGATATCTTTGGGAGGTTGGGTGATTTTATTTTGTTCATGGGGTAATACAATGAACGGCTGTCTATTCTACATGTTACCAACAGTGTTACCACAAAATGGCTTGAAGGTCTGCCCAAGCAATGAAAGATGATTTCTCGCTTTCTTCTTATTTCAGCAGTATTGTTAATATGAAGCAAATGGTATTTTTTTTTAAATGCAGCAGTTTTGTTTGGTTTGTGTCCTTGTAGTTCAGTGGTATAGAGAGATGTCTTGAACAAATGATACTTTAAAAACAGGGCATGATAAAAATGTGTCTTGTGGCTTCCTTGACAAGGTTTATGCTTGTACTGCATGATGGTCCTTTGTTACGGTTGGATGGACCATTGGGCATAAGGAGAATACCCACAGACATGTGAAAGCAGAAATGTCTGAAGGTGATTGGGAGAACGCACGAGAATCCTCTGTTAATCGCCTAACTAACCCATCATAACTTTGCATATGATCACCAAGCCATTTTTTATCTGAGTATATTCTCGTTTTATTTTAATTGCTGGAAACTGGCACACGACTTTGCTGTATTTGGTCATATTTTCCATTCCACTTCACCACATGCAGCTGGGGATGCCTAAATTCAGTTTCAGAAGCCTCTTCGGTACTTACTTGTAATATTAGTTTTTTTTGTTTTTTTTAACTGTACTCTTAAAATATAAAAACTGCTGTGCAGACACTATGGGCAAAGAAGAGCAATCGCAGCATTATTGTCATGAAATCTTTATGGAGAATTAGTGTATAGCGGTTCTGTAACTTATTCAAACTGACAATAAGCTTTTTAGTAAGTCAAATAAAGGCTTGTTAGTAAATCCCAATGGATTTTTTTAGCATATTAAATGCAGATTTTAGTTCCATATGCAAGTAGATTTCCTAAAACCTCAGTTTCATGTTTAAATGTGCTTTTTCATTCAGTGGAAACATTAATCACGCTCTCTAATATGTTAAGGAATACCTTAGCATATCTTCCTCTGAAGGTTGAACACATGTTTTAAGAAGTTGTTTCTGTTCTATGGCAACTACCTATCAGAGCCAGATTTTTGATGTTACATGATATGTGTCCAGCTTGTATGGATGAGGCAATGTTTTACTTGCTTAAATATTTATGTGTAGGGTTTGGGCATTCAAATGCAATGCATTATGTTACTAAAGCTACATTAAGTTACAGAAGTGGAACATTACCAGAGTCGGTGGTTTATTTAAAACAAGTATTAAAAGGCGAACAAAGTATCAGGATGCCAGCACCCCGGGAGTGTACTTGGTCAGTTGTAATCTGTGCAATGTGGCTCTTCCTGATCAAGATCATGTTACACTCCCTTAACATAGAAGGTCAAGAACTTGATCTCAAGCTGCCAGGAAGAGCAATTTCTCATTAAACAAATATAGTGTGGTCTTTAAAAGTACTCAGTAACATGATGAAGAGGATATTTTCAAGTACTCAATAAACATCCAATCAACATGTTAAGTGAAGTGATTTTATAAGTACTTGCAGACAAACAACATAGTTTATCGTCCTTAATGAGATTATGTAGCAATCACAAATATATATACAACAAACAGCCATAACATTACGACCACTGACAGGTGAAGTGAATAACACTGATAATCTTGTTATCATGGCACCTGTCAGTGGGTGGGATATATTAAGCAGCCATTGAACATTTTGTCCTCAAAGTTGTTAGAGGCAGGAAAAATGGGCAAGCGTAAGGATCTGAGTGATTTTTACAAGGGCCCAATTGTGATGGCTAGATGACTGGGTCAGAATATCTCCAGAAAAGCAGTGAACTGGTGACAGGGTGATGGGCGGCCAAGGCTCATTGATGCATGTGGGGTGTGAAGGCCATTTAGTCAAATCCAGCAGACCAGCTACAGTAGCTCAACTTGCTGAAAAAGTTAATGATGGTGTCAGAACACACAGTGCATTGAAATTTGTTGCTTATGGGGCTGCGTAGTCGCAGACCAGTCAGGGTGTCTATGCAGACCCCTATCCACTGCCGAAAGCACCAACAATGGGCATATGAGCATAAGAACTGGGCCACGGAGAAATGGACGTAGGTGGCCTGGTCTGATGAATCATGTTTTCTATTACATCACGTGGATTACCGGGTCGCTTTCCGCGAAAACACATGGCACAAGAATGCATCCACGGAAGCCCCACCTCGCAACTTAAAGGATCTGCTTCTAGCGTCTTGGTGCCAGATATCACAGCACACCTTCAGAGATCTAGTGGATCTGGGCTGTTATGGCAGTAAAAGGGGACCTGCACAATATTAAGGAAGGTGGTCAAAATGTTATGGCTTATTGGCGTATCTGTCCATATGGTTTGCTGACTAAATCGAGCTTTAAATCACCAGCTTCATTCTCCTGCATAATGCATTATACCAAGACCTTAAAACCAGAGCCTTTCCCATCCGGGGAGGGGGTTACATCTACATTGTTGGAAAACTCAATGTCATTCCTTATCTGCTCAACATCCAAAACCATGTGTATAGAACTTATGCATTATAACTTGCTTTTTTTGTTGCAGGGATATATGATGGAAAACCGCATTCCTGGGTTGAAGTGTGATTCCGATGTCTTTGTAACATTTGAAGGAGACAACGTTGTCATGTTACAGGTACAGTCTGAGCACAAAGTCAGTTTGTGCTTTTACTTTCCAAGTGCATTATTTTGCATTCATCAGTATGGAATCTCAACTTTATGAAATCATTTTGCTACATATATTATGATCTCAGGTGTGCAAAAATAGACATTTTACTATAAATAGGTTAATAATATATTAACAATATCAACATTGTTTCAAATATCTTAGTAGAAGCTCAGGTCAACCATGTTGATTAATAGAGAATACTACAGTTTTGCCTACTTCACAATGTTCTAGCATTGTGTCCCTAATATTTAATCAACTCTTGATATAAAACTCAATGGTCTAGAATTTTCAGACTTTGTGATTTTTCTTCAGTTAATTGTATCCCATTAGCATGTCTTCATTACTGTAGCTCTACAAGAGAGGATATAGAGTCCTCAGATACCAAAATACAATACAACGTCGCTATTTCATAACTTTTACATCTTATGATTTTCAGTCACTATTTGGCCTCTTTTTAAGGTGGCCAAATGTCTGTTGAGTAATGCGTATTTTTTCCTGTAACTGGTCCACTGGCACTTTATTAGTGTAAATGGATTACCTCCTCCATCTGATCTTACCCATATGTTTGTATTAGTATGTTAGAGTACCTGTAAAGCATTAGATAAAGTTTACTTCGCTCAGTTTCATTCACTATTTATTACACAAAAACATCGTTTTCTATTTTTGTTTGTGTGTAGATGACACATTATTGAAGCATCACACTGGTTTTATTTTTCACAAAAGTATATACTACCAGTATTTTAAATTTGCCCTCGGTTTTCTCATTTTAAAATCTCAGTTCAGTTTATTTTCTTCCGAGAAGCGTAACAATGCTTTGTCCTTTTTAATTGTGTTTATTGTGTATGATTTGGGTAAAATGTTACTATTTTAGTTTTGTATTTTGTTATTGATAGATTATATAACCTATACTGTTTAGTTTCATGGTGCTACATTTTTAGTAGTTGGGGGAGCTGTTTTTTGTGCTTCATCCACTTTCTTTTGCAAATTGCAAAAGTCCCCAGCTTTGAAAGAGTTTACGAGAAAAAGTGCAAATGCAACAGTGCATACAGTGCTTTCTAGTATATCAGGTTTGTAGAAATGTGGCATGTGATGAGTTACCTTTCCCCTACGATATGTCATCTGATAATTTAATTTAGCAGTGTCTTAAACTGGTAGTTTTAAAATTGGAATTAATGACATGTTTCGTGTTAAAACCCTTGACCCTGCTGTAAACCTGTAAAATGAAATGAACTGTTCTCATAGAAGGGAAGGAAGTCTTCTACAGAACAATATGCTAAAATCTGAAATTCTACATGTGCTCTCTGGCGCCAACACAAACAATAGTAGCAAAGCATTAAGGAAAAAATATTTTTTCTAATTAGTAGGACAGTAAACTGTCCATAGGTTGATCCTGGGTGATTCATGATGATTCACTTCCTCAGACAGATGTCTAGACAGTAAGTAAAGAACAGCTAGACATTTGTCTAAATCTTGAAATATGATACAGCGTTGAGTGGATGTTCCTGCATTCAGCACTGACATAAACCTGCGTGAAAACAGTTTTTACTGTTGTCTCTTTATTTACATAATATTTTACAGAGTATTCGTGTCTTTGTGTTTATAGAATTTAGAGGCTAGACAAAAAAGTCATGTTATTTGTTTGTAGGTATCTGGTAGGTTTATTCAGAGATCATTAAAATTGCACTGGATCTATATATCAGAAAGATAAGTATGGGGAGTTGGAGAATAAAAAGAAGCTCTGTTCTCTGACCCCTAAGGGTTTAGGACTGGTTACCTTCACCTCCATGCCCTTAGGAAAATAAAAGTGAAAAGGATTGAATATGTGGGGCATCTGTGTCAAACAATATAGAAATATGATTCCATATAGGCATATAGTCATAACTTGGACTTCTCCCTCTTGGGGAGTAGGGCCCAAAGACAGCTTTTGACAAATTGTGGAGCTGGACAGGATGTACCATGTATAAATAGGCAAATTAACTTGATCGGTTCATTGTTTCAGCTATACTCTGCTCCTGTGGGTCCCAATAGATCCCAAGCAATGGACAAGTCAAAAGCCGGGTCCAGTGTAGTGAATATATCCTTTTATATTGTAGTTTAATTATCTGCCATGGAATGAGCTGAGGGTTAGTGAGTAGACCACAGCCATTTGTAGAGGACATTCATGAATACAAGGATCAAATTATTCTGGTAGGTGCATAGTAGTGCAAATTAGAGATTAAAAATCATGCCTTAATAAATTCTGATATAGACTATAGTAGAAAATGTAAAACAGCCGAAGGTGGCTTTGTGTAACTATCCCTGATATAGTTGGCAGCTCTAAAGACATACAAGATGCTATGTTTGGAGTGTTTGCTTTATTTCTAGTGTCTAAGCTTGCCCCCTCTGTTCATAATGTTTGGTGAGTGCAGGTAATGTTCTTTAAACTGCAGTAGGTTTGTTTCAAGGAAATGCACATTTATATCCAACTACAACAAAGAAGTATCTTTTGTAACAAAGTAAATTTATGTAAGCTGAATTAAAGCTGTAGATTATAGGAATTGCAATGTCATGTACACCCACAGGCATAACTAGAAAACACAGGGCCCCCGACCTCACAAGCAACATATCCTACAATGCCTTCTTTTGCCCCAACCAGCATGTCTGTGCCATCTTTTGCCCCTATCCAACTGGTCTGTGCCATCTTTTCTCCCTAAACAGTTTATCCCATTGTACAGTGCTATGGAATTTGATGGCACTATATAAAACAATAAATAATAATAATCTGTGTCACCATTGTCCCTAAACAGCTTGCATGTGCAGTCTTTGCCCCATACAGCTTGTCAGTACCCCAGACAGCCTATCTGTGCCATCTTTGCCCTCAAACAGCTTGTCAGTGCCCCGGACATCTTTACTGTGCCATCTTTGCCACCAAACAGCTTGTTTCCTGCCTTCTTAATGTATCCGTCGGTCCAGTTTAGTTTTGTCATACATTTCTCCTGATGTAAAGACTCAGACCGTAAGCAGTCCAGGACAGGTATATGCTTATCCCATGAATGCTTACATTCCCTCACTGTGTTAATCTTTAACACTTCTGCTTGGAAACCTGTTCCACTCATGCACCACCGTGTCGGTTGTTGCTGGACCCAGATTTACTATATTGCTTCAGTATTATCCTAAACCAGTGGCCAGGTTGCTCTTCAACCCCTTCATGACCAGATATCACACCTCAATTATCTGAGATTTTCTGTTATTCTTACCATAGTTTTGTCCAGTTATGATTTCTCTTTTTCATTATTTAGTGTACAAACACAAATTATATATTGTTTTTTTTTTTAGTATAGTTCAGCATTTGGTATGAAAAATATATTTTAAAAATAGAGAAAATGTACAGTTTTCCTTTGTAAGATGCCATTAAACTAGTTCAGTTCAAAAACATACCCAGAATCTGTTAATTTCAGTGTTTTGATTATGGAGGTACAACAGTTTTTAGGGCTATTGGAAGTTACAGCATCAGAAACACACCCATCAAATTATTTTGGACTTTTGATCATGTGCCAGGATCTATAACCCAAAATTTCTCTTTTTGTTTTGCTAGGCTCATGACTTGGATTATCCCATTAATTAAGACAATCTCCAGAATAGCACATATTTTGTAAAGTAAACCAAATATTTTTTTAAGTTATTCATTTTTTTGTGTGAATAAAAAAAATAACTAGTGTTCCAATTTTGTATGGAAATTCCTGAAACGGCTATTGATGCAGAGACCTGGCACAGAGGGACAGGAAGGGCAGTAGAAGTTTGAATCTCTACAGACATCTTTTTTTAATACACAGTCCATATTCCCCACAAAACCTGAGGACATTTTCCAGTTCCAAACTTTCAGGACAAAAGGGCTGTCCAAAAAATTAAATATGAATATATATATTGTTCCTGTGGCAACTTTTTTTGTGTAATACATATGTGTTTGACATCGATGGCAACCATTTTGACCATACCTTTGGTTTATGGTATACCACGTATAGCTGTAGTCTCTGGTCAACTAAATCTACTCCCCCAGATGCTTATTTTATTCAATAATGTGGTATGCTGACTTCATCCCTTTGTAGGCACTGTTCTTTTGATGTGTATAGTAGATACGACATCCTTTCTGTCTTTATAACAAAGGGCCAGCAGTTCCTCATTGCACACAGCTGTTATGGTGCTGCATTATTTTTTTTACAGTAGCTGCTGGGGAAAGCATTTTTCGGTTTTACAAACAGTGCCACAAGTCGAGGTCTTAAAAAGATATGTTTTTTTTTTTTTTTTTTAAAGTAAGGCAGTGATGGTATAATAATTACAAAAATGTTCTTCATTTTTTGCAAAATCACTTTTGTTGCTTTGTAAAACCATTGGTATGTTTCACTCTCACTTTACATCTCTCCCAGGCTTTGTTTACATAGAGCGAAAACAAAAAATCCTTCCCCTGCTGAGTCTGTAAGAGGACACATGCTCTTAAAGGAACAGGCCGAACCTTGTCTAATCATGAGAAATCTGCCTGTGACAAAATACCTCCCAGCCCTGTTACACAGCGAGACTCCATTTTCAAGGCTAGGAATATGTTGTCACATATATATATATCCAGGCAGATTTTGAAGATGTTTTAAATATATATATATCTATATAGATATAAAACCAAGCTGAATCCATTGAAATATTAATAACTCACAAAAGTTATTTTAGTACTGTTTTAATAGTATGCAAGACCGTATATTCACTCAGCCGGGAGTTTGCAGTTGAGCTAACTCCTTGATAACATTATGGATTAGCAAGAGCCAACTCCTGGGAGCTTCTCCTGCTCAAAAAGTATCATGAGATGACTTTAAAAATGAATCTTACATTAATCATGGATTATTGAAGGTCAGCTAAGCACTACTGGCTGGGTTCCAGATTTACAAAGCTTGACAATCAAGCAAATAACCTATAGCATTCTGAAGATTTCATGATTATTAGGCGATGAGTCAAGATTATTTGTATTAGGCCTAGCTGCTTTCCTATTTACCGTACGGTATAATTCTCAAATTTTCCAGTCCAGCTCTCACACGTTTAGTATATTTTTTATACACTTTTGATGTTATTTGCAATTGCGTTATTCCTTGTTAATTGATGTAAATAGACAACTAAAGTAGTATAGACATTGAAAGTTTTTAGAGATATTCAGAACTAGCCTTCTCTGTATCAGACATTAGTCAAGTTTGCCTATTTCCAGGGCACATGGACCTAAGACTAACAAAATCATAAAAGGGTGACATGGGTTTAAAATGGGATTTAAATAGGTAAATATATACAAGTTAAATTGTAGGAGTGAAGCGTATTTAAAAGAGAAGAAATGAAAGGACAAGAGGTCATAGTGTTTCCTGTTATTCTATTTCCCCTAATCCCATAGTGACAAATGCTGCAAAGTCCAGCCAGGTTCCTCCGAACAGGGGCAGTAACTTGATAATGTGGAACGATATTAATGCAAATTCTTAAAATAAAAAGTTCTAATAAAAAGAATGGCTGCTCCTCTGTATATGATTGATTTCTAATTGATTATTGTAGTTTGTAAACACCATTGCATAGCTTTGCTTGGTGTACTGAGCTGTAAATTTAGGAGTTGAGAAAGTGAGAGATCCGACGGGTGAATTGATCACTGCTGTCAGTGCTCTGTAATCAGACCCATTCTGTATAACGTAGAGCCTTTTTCCTGAATGTGTGCCTTTGGGCTGTGTGCTAATGTTCTATTCTATTTTTTGTATTCTGTGAACAGGTTGTGGTACGAGAGCTTCTGGCTCAGTATACCAGACAATATGAGGAAAGCCCTGTCTTTGGTCTTTTTCGAAACTGGACAAGTTCTTTTGGGGACAAACTACGAACAAGGTATATATTGTATCTTAAATTACCAGTAACCAGGGATATGCAAGGGGCTATATTCTATACCTGTCTAAATATTAATTGATGTTCACTGTGGTAAAAAAAAGCTTGGTTTGCAATTTGGCTTCTGTCTAAAATTGATTTGTATTTGTTAAATCTAGATCATGATAAAAAAGCTTTCATATAAATCAGTTGGAAATGATCTCACCCTAGTGATTGAGTGGGGTGTGTGTGTGCACAATATTAGCTTGTCTTTAACTCTTAACAACCATATACACATATTGTTAAACAAAAAGGGCGAAGAGGAACCTTTGGGCGTAATAGTATTATTCTTATTATTATCTTTAATCTACATAGTGCCAAATAATTACGCAGCACTTCTTACAGTACATGCATTCAATGGATATGGAAACTGTAAACTAGATAGACAGGCTAAAATAAACAGATACATTAGATAAAGAGGGTCCTGCATGCAAGTTTTTCAAGACATAATGTAGTCTGAATCCCTGGCTCCCTGCCAGCACTGGTTCACCTTCACTGTGTGAATGCCTGATGATGTGATCAGACTTTTCCTTCCAGTAGGTGTCACTGCTGACCCTGCCGGAAGGACTGAGTAGAGGAGTAGAGAATCAGAAGGATCTGTCCATAGCCTGTTGGTCTCTAATCACTCCCTTGCAGCCTGATCACAAACATTGCTATCAACAATGCAGGGCTATGGAGTGGGGGAGGGACACAAAAATAATACAATTTAAAAAAATGTTTCCCAATACCTTGTACCCTACTACTAAAAGCAAGAAAATAAAACAACCTTTCAACCCCAAACCCAGAAGTATACAAAAACAAACTATATATAGTGCTTTGTAGGGCGATATAATCAGGGAGTGTTGATAAGCATAAATTGGGTTATTGTTTATCAATGACATCTACTCTGTAGAACTCCTAAACAAAATCACAAAAAAAGTTTTCTTGGATTTTTCTTTTAGACACATTAACACCAATACTTATTACATTAATATGTATGTCTATGGTTTCAACAACCACCTAGCACATACAGTTGTGGCCAAAAGTATTGAGAATGACACAAATATTAGTTTTCACAAAGTCTGCTGCCTCAATTTAGATGATGGCAATTTGCATATACTCCAGAATGTTATGAAGAGTGATCAGGTGAATTGCAATCAATTGCCATGAAAATCAACTTAATCCCACTCAAATTTCCACTGCATTCCAGCCTTGTCCTAAAAGGACCAGCTGACATCACGTGATTCTCTCGTTATCACAGGTAAGAGTGTTGACATGGAAAAGGCTGGAGATCACTCTGTTATACTGATTGAGTTATAATAACAGACTGGAAGCTTTAAAAGTAGCATGGTGCTTGAAATCACTGTTCTTCCTCTGTTAACCATGGTTACCTGCAAGGAAACATGACCTGTCATCATTGCATTGCACAAAAAGGCATTCACAGGCAAGGATATTGCTGCTAGTTGGATCATCAAGAACTTCAAAGACAGAGATTCTCGATTATTGTAAAGAACGCGTGAGACTGCACAAGAAAGTCCAGCAAGCGCAATGACCGTCTCCTAAAGTTGATTTAACTCCTGGATCGGGGTGCCACCAGTGCAGAGCTTGCTCAGGAATGGCAGCAGGGAGGTGTGAGTGCATCTACACGCACAGTGAGGCGAAGACTTTTGTAGTTTGACCTGGTGTCAAGAAGGGCAGCAAAGAAGCCACTTCTCTCCAGGGAAAAAATCAGGGACAGACTGATATTCTGCAAAAGGTACAGGGATTGTACTGCTGAGGACTGGGGTAAAGTCATTTTCTCTGATGAATCCCCTTTCCAAGTGTCATGCCAACAGTAATGCATCCTGAGCCCGTGTGAGGTTGCTTCTCAGCAAAGGGAGTGGGTCCACTCACAATTTTGCCTAAGAACACAGTCACGAATAAAGAATGGTACCAACACATGCTTCAAGTGGAACTTCTCCCAATCATCCAAGAACAGTTTGGTGATAAACAATGCCTTTTCCAGCATCAAGGAGCACCTTGCCATAAGGCAAAAGTGGTAACTAAGTCGTTCGTGGTACAAAGCATTGAAATTTTGGGTCCATGGCCAGGAAACTCCTCAGACCTTAATCCCATTGAGAACTTCTAGTCAATCCTTCAGACAAACTCCAAGCGTTGATTATGCAAGAATGGGCTGCCATCAGTCAGAAGTTCATTGACAGCATGCCAGGGCGGATTGCAGAGGTCTTGAAAGAGGGGTCAACACTGCAAATATAGACTCTTTGCATAAACCTAATGTAATTGTCAATAAAAGCCATTGACACTTATGAAATGCTTGTAATTATACTTCGGTATACTATAGTAACATCTGACAAAAATATCTGAGAACACAGAAACTTTGTGAAGACCAATACTTGCGTAATTCTCAAAACTTTTGGCCACTGTACCAACATTGAGTGGGTTGTTTTTGAAAACACATTTTACCACATTATTTTTGCTTATTTTTTCCACTCTTCATAGGGTTAACTAATAAACTATAAATAGATGTGTAGGGGGCAAAGTTATACCATAAAAAGTGTAGTTGCTGAGTTATAGTAACCATCTGAAACATATTAAATTAAATAGCTTGTTACAAACTACAAAGTTGAAGGAAGTTTTTACCAATTGTAAAAATTGACTTTTTTGGGCTTCATGACATGAATCTTTAAGTCTTTACTTAGAGTAAAAATCCTCTTTAGTTAAATTAATGGCATTTGTAACACCCTTGGTTTACAAAGAGTACTGATTGTCAGTGTGGTGACACAATGTAGTCAGTTAAGTTCCTTTTACTGGAAACCTGCCATGGATAGCAGCTGAAGGACCTCTAACCCAGCTAGAGATTGACATGGGCTTTCGGTACACAATAGACTTTAGTGTGCATGAGACATCACCGGGCAAGCAGCAAAAACTAGCCAATGAGAGCCAAAGCTGAGTGACCTTGTACCTTTTGCTATAAAAACCACAGATTTCACAGATGTGAAATCTCTGAAGAAACACCAGACCACCCACTACCTCATCTAGTGCTGTCACATTTAGGATTTTTTACCAAATACCCAATCGGAAGCAATTCAATCTCTTCCAGGTGCTTTAAAACATTTGAGCACTGGCACTGTGTGCAAACTTTGTAGCATGCTGAGATGTGGCCTTTCACGAATGGAACTTTTTTGATTTCACTTTCCACCTACTGCGTCCCTGGATCATTACCAGACATAAGCAGTCTCAGACAATTAACCCCCTCCATTACCAGAGATGAGCAGTCCCAGATAATTAACCCCCTCCATTACCAGACATGAGCAGTCGCAAGTTCAAAATAGTGAGGTCTCCTCCTCCAGTCCTCTCTAATTAGTAGTGCCGGTCCCTTACATCTGTAATGGTTGTACCCCTTTGATGGCAACCCTGCAGCGACGTTTGGACCCTCAAGGACCTTTTATCAAGCTGTGTCTTTGTTTCAGTAGATATATCTACTTTGAGGTCTTATGCAAGTTACTTTGGTCACACTGCTATGATTACTTGTAGCGGAATAAGAAAAACATGCAAACGCTGTAATGTAAAAGTATGGCTATTCTTGTATTACATAATAACAAATCAAGAACATCAGTCGAGAGACCAATAACCACTGAAAGTGATTACATATTGTTGTAGTAGTGAAAAACTGAAACTGTCATAACATGCATGAGCTCATCCCATTATTGCTATAAACAAGCAGAAAACTTAGCTGCATCGAGCAGACTGTATCAAAGAGAGGAAAATATCATTTAATATACAAAGCTTTGTGAGGTGCATTTACCTTTAAAAAAACCCACACACAAACGCATGTGTATTGTGAAACATGCATGTATGTTGACCTCATCTGATTTCTTAAGTATAGTTTTTAGGTTTATATAATATTTAAAATGTTTCTGAAACATCTTCCTGCAACGCTTAGAATGACAAACTAGTCTATTTACGGGATGCCAGGCAGCAGAGCACGGGAGGTACAGCAGTCAAGCGTCAGGAAGCATAGGAGAGAGAGAGGGGCCCAAGCAGTCGCTAATGAAATAGTTTTCAGCTACCATGCAGCACCCCTCTCTCCTCCGCTCCCTGCCACCACCCACCTCGGCGCTGCCATGACTTTGGTGGTGGGAGAGCAAGGCCTCTGCCTCGTGGTGTCGGTGCTTTGGGAAAGGTAGTAAGAATATTGAAATAAAGAGAAAAATATAAGGGAGAGAAAATGAGGAGAAGAAAGAAAGGCATAGATGCAATGGGGGCTGGGCAAATCCCTTGGATTTAACTTGGGTGCTGGGCAAATCCTTTTTATGCAATCTGGGGGCCTTTAGTGTGTATGACCTGTGATCAATGCCAGCTATGTTGGTCAATGAATACTAATTTGCATTAAAAAACCCCAACAGAAAACTAAGTGCAATCTTTGGTAGTTTTCTGGGTTTTTGTATTTTTTTTTATACCATAAAGATTGAGTGTGATGAATAAATGTTCATATTCTTAATTGTGTATTCTGATGAGCCAACCTATTATAGTTTGTTCTGCATTCATGGTGTAGCTGGTCCTTTTATATATTTAAAGTGGCCCCTCACAACTTATATAATTATTGCACATATTTTTCCTACAACTACTTAGTGTAAAAACTAGGAATGCCTAGCACATAAAATTACAAGTGATGCTAATTTAGTTATATGATATTGGGATTTATGCTGCCATACAGTCAGTGTCTGGCTCAGGATATTGTAATGGGAGTTATGGTGTATCACCCTCAAATGCTGCCACAAGTATATAGTAATGTGAGATATGCTGTACCACCGCCTGCGTATGTCTTGCTATAATAACAGATACAATGAACCACCCTCAGTGAATCACTACATAATGATAGGAGTTATACCATTGTGATGATGGAAGTTGTGATATGCCACTGTCAGGCTCAGTATATATATTGATGGGAATTATGTTGTACCACCCTGAGTGTCAAAATCTGAATCTGAACAGCTTCTTTAAACTCTGAGCACCGAATGTCACTGACACATTTAGTGTAATGCTGTTTAGGGAGCAAATATATCACTGATGACCTGTTTGGGCCAAAACTGACACTGACAAGCAGTTTGGAGGTAAATATGGCACTGGAAAGGTGTTGGGTGATTGCACGGACAAACTGGGGGCAAAGCTGGCATTGTGGGAAGTGAATCACATGGTGAAGTTGGGGGGCCCAAAGAAGTGGAGTGGTTGCCATAGAAAATAGGTGTGGTTAGAGGGGTTATATTTGTTAAGGGGAGGGGTTAGCAGTATTACCACACCCACCTGGGAGGCACCAAAAGATTATTTTGCAGTGAGGCATCGGTGACCTTAGGCTTGGCCTTGCCAGACAGGATCAAAAATACACTACTTCTTCAACTTATCTTCACTGGGTTTGTTCTCCTCAATGTTCAGTAATACTTTGAGAATAATAAACAGAAATTTACCAACAAGATACTGTTGAATACAGAATGTTGATTATTAGTTAAAGTATAGGATACAATTACAAATGCAGCATTGGATCTGAGATGTCTTGGCCGTGCCTTTGAACTTGGGTGACCACACTAGTCATTTTTTTTTCATGGCGTATACATTCTATGTACCTCAGACAAAGGCCTACAATAAACATAGATCATGCTGGAATTATTATTTATTTTTACTTTAAATATCTCAAAAATTGTTGTATGGTATGTAAAAAAATTGACAACACGACACACAGGATTTTTAGTGTGTTATGGGGGGGGCTATGTTAATACTGTGAGGAACTTACATTTAACTTGCCCTAAAAACGCTAAAAGCGTACTCATGGGAAATCTGGCCAAATTTATGTAGCATCACATACACTTTTCATGTATCTCTTCAGAATTTGTAGCAAATTTCTGTAATAGTTTTGCTTTACCTAAAGGAATGTAAAATGCATTGACGTTCATGCAAAATCTATGCCAATATGTATTAAAATAAAAGCACAATTTTAGATACTAGACTGGTCATTTAAAAATAATGTTTAAAACAGAGATTAAATAAAAATGTTTGGAGGTATTTTTATACTGCAAATTGTTCTCAAGATGCCCAATTCATCTGTTTTGCAGTAAAAAGCATTGTGCTTTACAAATTCACTGGCACACTGCAGGTGAAAATGCAGAATATGGTATATAAATTTCCCCTCTGTTAAAATGAGGAAACAAGCCAATGTTAAATACCTGAAAGTATTATGATTCATAGTCACGGGATTGAAAGTAAGGAAATGAGCAATTACAGTGATGAGAGATTCAAATGAAAAGCAGTCAGCCGTATCTCGGTGCTGTGAACCATTGTCGACACTAGCAGATAAGAGTAAATACTAACAGGATTATTTTGCAAAAAGCTAATATGGCATCAGGAGGTATGACTTCCAGAAATATTGTGTGTGTATATTTATATTATTTGTGTTATGTGAGGATTGTTACAAGATTTTGGAATGTTTCTGTAGGAAGTTTTGCCCATTCATCCAGTAGAGCATTTGTGAGGTCAGGCACTGGTATTGGACATGTTGGACTGGCTCACAATCTCTGTTCCAGTTCATCCCAAAGGAGTTCGATGGGGTTGAGGCCAAGGCTCTGTGTGGGCCTGTCAAGTTATTCCACGCCAAACTCATGCCACCATGTCTTTTTGGACCGTGCTATGTACACTGGGACAAAGTCATGCTAGAAAAGGGCCTTCTCACAACTGTTCCCACAAAGTTGGAAGCATAGCATTGTCCAAAATGTCTTGGTATGCTGAAGGGGACATACCGAGACATTTTGGGCAATGCTATGCCTAATAGTATATAATCATTGCATATCTCATGTATCACTGCAGTTTATATATGAAATAGCGTTGAGGGTACACCATGATGCATGATTGCTCCATGAGATGGAGAAAAAGGGGATCGTGTGGCACTTTTGTTGTAGTGTAACAGGCTCAAAAGCAAGTGCCACAAGCTAAGAGTTCTAGATTCACACATACAGTGTGTCGTGAGGTTAAATACACATCATACTGCAGAATTGGGGACGGAGTCATTGCAACAAAGTTTGCTGTTCAACAGAATGATGCATTTACAGTAAATATGTGTATTTGTTAATGTGGGCCTTCAACCTTTTAATACGTAAGTTTAGAACTGAGAAAAGACAGAATTCAATGTAGCCTCAGTTTATTAATGACCTACATACTGGTTTGTTCCAGCATCGCAAATCAGTTATCTTATTGAGTATGACATGAACATAATCCGTCATCAGCTCCATTTTAGCCGTAGTGGATATAAGGTTCTCTATAATTTTCTCTTGCATTGCTAGGTGACAGAGAATGTTCCTTGGCTCTGTTCCATCACATAGAATCTTATGTTCCACCAACATTAGGTGATTCTACTGTCACAGAGGAAGTACCCTGTATGACTGCGTGCCAAATATCTGCTTTGTTCCTAACACTGATTTATTACCTGAAATGTCCTTATCTGAACTGCTATGAGATTAGGCAGGCTTGTCTTGGCCACTGAAAGTATTTTGTGTGATTCCTATATCTTCTGCTGTGTCCTTTAATGTACTCTGGGAAATGCAGTAAAGTCAACCTCTAAGGCAGTGGTTCTCAACCTTCCTAATGCTGCGGCCCTTTAATACAGTTCCTCATGTTGTGGTGACCCCAACCATAAAATTATGTAATTATATATTGTGAAATGTGTTTTCTGATGGTCTTAGGCGACCCCTGTGAAAGGGGTCGTGACCAGGGCCGGCCCTGCCATGGAGCAGAGTGGGACAATTGCCCCAGGCGGCACTTTTGAAGAGGCGACACTTTGCCTTTTTTTAAGCGGAGGAGAGAGAGGGACGCTGAGTGGTTTTCGCTTATCAAGTTTTCAGTACCCGCTCGGCGCCCCTCCTTCTCCTCTGCGGCTTGTAATGCTGAGCGCCAGAATCTGCTTCCCCTGTGCAGATCCGCGGAAGTCTGCGAGCGGCGCGTACATCATCATCAGGGGGTGAGGGAGGCTGTATGGAGTATGTGAGATTGAATGAAAGAGTAAATGAATGAGTATCTGTGAAGGAGTGAGTGAATGAATGCTTGTGAATGAGTATATGCAAATGAGTATCTGAATGAGGTAATTAATGAGTATCTGAATGAGGGAATTAAGGAGTATCAATGTATGAATGAATATCTGTGAATTAGTGAATAAATGTTTGTGAAAGAGTAAATGAATATGTGTGTGTGATAGCATGGATGTGTAAGGGGGGGCAAAGATGCCACAGGCAGGATGTTTTGGTGGCAAAGATGCCACAGGCAGGCTGAGTGAAACCGTCCGTGGAAACCCTCCGGATACGGGTTTCAGTGTGGCAAAGCCTGTCCTGGTTTTTGTGATTGGATGTCAGTGTGGCAGGGCCTGTCCTGGTATGTGTGTG
>VKOC01020061.1:0-56417 GCA_009364415.1 Spea multiplicata | reverse complement strand
GAAACAGTTAACATGTAATAAAAAGTGACCAATAGGAAAACAGGAAAAAAGTTCATAAATATCACTCCAAAACAATCCCACTTTCTCTTCTTTGCTGCTGGCCTCCAGGTGAGCACTCTCCATGCTAGCGTGCTACTCTGTACAGCTAGTTTTTGACTTGATTGATTTCCATTTGTTTTGATTAATATCTACTGTCACTCTTTGACAGTTGTGTATTTTTTCTTTCTATTTGCATATTTTTGGATTTTGGTTTCTTTTGGGGTTTATTCCCATGTTTATTATGTCTACCACTATCTCTAAAAGCTTAGGCTTTTTTTCCCAACCGTGTTCTATACTGTTTCCCTGTTTTTTTCTTCACATGTGTTTTTTTGTTTTTGTTTTCCTCCCTTTTTTTGCTTTAAGTGGTTTCCTTTAATCACTGATCTGTTTTTTCTGCAATCCTACGTCTTCTGTTATTGAGCATCTTGCCGTTTTTATCTAGTCTGTGGCAGTTTTTTCTGCTGATTTGGCCTTGTTTTTTTACTTTTGCGCCTTTTTTCTCTGTGCGCCGTTTTGACCGCGTGTTTTGTTATGGTAATTCTTTTGTTATGTGCACCGCCAAATCATATATAAATTAGACTGTGTGACAATTACATTTCGCCCTGAGGCTGGAGCCAAAACCCTAAGAATCAGGGACTCAGAGTTCCCAGGTGTGACCATTGAGTGCCAAGTGATTATGAAAGGGGTGCATTATGAAAGTGTTTTACATTTTTTGGAAAGAAAAAGCAGATACATGATAAGCATCCAAAGGGCTACGATGTATTATGTTTGAAGTGTACCCAAACAATTGTTTTCCTTTTGAGAGTTTTAATATCCCACATACTGCAGTGCAGCACTTGAGGTGTGCTGGTCAGCAGCCTGGACTGGAAATCAGGCACCCTGGGCAAATGGCCAACAGCACCCTATGCTTACCCAATCTGTGAACGCAGATCAGGTGTTGGTCGCCGGCTAGATGTGCTGAGCCACATGCAATGTGAGCATAATAATGCAACGTGCGGGGAGAAGCAAAGAAAGAGGACTGAAGAACATGAAGAGGCACAGAAGGTAGTGAGCCATCGTGGGAGAAAGTGTGAGAGTGAAAAAGCAATGAAATTTTGGGCATTAGTACGAATTAACAAATCCAAATGCACAAGTCTAATGGAATCTGACAGGTCCACAAATAAATTGTAAGAATATAAAATCAAATCCACCTTTCTTTATACTCAGTGACCAACACAGATAGGAAGATTATCTCTCTCTCTCTCCCTCTCTCCTTTCTCTCTCTCTCTCTCTCTCTTAGTTTAAAGGGGCCTCACTCTTATAAAAACTACAGTATCGCACATCACTACCATCTCACCTATCACACAAAACACCTCATTCAATAACACTCTTCATCACTGGCCAATGTGGCGATCACCCTGTATTAAGATTTGTAAAGATTAGCTGTAGGTGGTCAGATTGCTGTGATGTAATACAAATGGGGAGGGCTTTGAAGAGAGGAAAAAACAAAATGATAGCTTTCTTTTACTTCTCTCTACATTATGCAGCACTTATTTGGGGATATTTTAAGAGGCCCCTGTGGAACAGCACCTTTAAATGGTAGTACCATATGCAAAGCTGTGCAACCAATAATGCTGTGTATTCTTGTACAGAGGACATGTACAGAGTTAGACATTTCAGAGGGACATTTGCATTTACTCGTTTTAGAGCATCAACTATGGCCATTCTGTACATTGAATCTTTAAAGAGCATTTTGGGTTTCTGCATATGATTTTACCACTAGGTGTCAGATGAGCTCTATGAAATTTGTTTAATGAGCTTATGGCTTAGCAAGAATTATCTACTAGATAGACACACACAGAAGGAAACTTTTTGCTGCTGAGTATTATTTTTTTATAGACAGAACATAGTGTAAGAATTTTCCACTGTCACAGGTAGGGAAAACCCTACCTGTGACAGTTGCCTTTAACCTACAATTGAGCCACTGCTTCTGTTGAGCCTACAGATACTGCTGGAACTTTTCTGCCTAATAGACAGTGGAGTCTAGCAAGATTGGGACACTAAAGCCAAGTTAGGGTGACATTCTGTAGGCCAGCAGATGGGTCAAGGTAGGGATGCTGGCAACCAGCAAAACTCCAAATAAAAATCCAAGCCGTTGTAATCACAGCAACTACTATAACCGGAACGTTAAACTCGTTTTCCACTAGGAGAGGAAACATGAACAATAGCCAAGCTCACACATGAAGTAAAAACAACAGAAAATAAGCACACCCAGAGACACAGGTTGTCTAAGTGTTATTATTTGTTAATTAATGTTAGCCAAATTATTTATGTTCTGTAGGCCTCTAGCACACCAACAAGTTAATTATTTGAACATTAATTGATTTTAGGTCCAGGAGACTCTGTAGTGATACTACAATATGGGGACTACAAAAATTAACAATAACATCAAAACTGACAATATATGGTACAATTTCATAATAAGTACAACACATTAAGACATACCAATACAGAAGTAGAAGGGGGGACTTCTGACTTATGGTGTTAGGTGGAAACAATATTTTTATTGAGCCCCCCACCCCCGACTTCAATACTTGGTTATAAAATATCGGGTCTATTTTAAAAATCCCAGATGTGATTCAGGCCTATATCCAGCCTTAACGTTTCAATTTTTACAATGACATAATATGTGCGTGCATACTAAAAAATGCACAACATTAATAAAGACACAATGTGAACTAGTAATTTTACAATATGAATTAATCTGAGTTTTTCGTGTAAATGTGATGAATGTTTCATTAGTAAATTTTGCCAGTGCTACAGTAACCACAGATCTCATCATGTTCAGTAAAACACAATTAACTTTCCACATCCTGAAAAAAGAAACAATGTGCTAATATCTTAATATTTATAAGTGCTTGCAAACATTTTTAGCAGACATTTTTGAATGCATGCATAAAAAACAATGCATAGGAAAGGATAAAGCATGTAAAAACATTTAATTAGAGGATTGATTATCGCATGACTTCATCAAAGTGTTTTCTCATGGCTTTTTTATAGGATTTGACTTGATTGTGATTTATAATTTGCAATTTATCTATTTTACCATTCATAGAGTGTTGCACTAGTACCAATATGTTTCACTGTCCCCTTAAGGACCAAAACAATGTCACTGGTTCCTTCACAACATGTTTCAGATGCATTAGTGTTAAAACAGACAATGCCTTGATTTTAGCTCTTGATCATGGAAATACAGAAAATGTATTGAATAGTTGACAAGTCAATATATCACACATTTTAAAAAAAAAATACATTTTGTAATATAAGGCAGATGAAAGAGGAAGACCCCAAGGGAGTCTGGGCTGTTTTCATGTTCAAGCAGCCTGTTTCCAATGGGGATCCTTCTTGGTGTCTCATCTGTTTCCTATTCATTATTGTTCATTCTCTTTTTATGTATACATGTTTTATATGCAGATTTGTCAGCTTTGACGCAAACATTTTTGTTTCTGGCCGCCCTTTTTTTTGAAAGTTGTAATATGCTACTTGGCGAAGCTTGCTTGGCTTCCATGTGGTTGGTTTCATCCATATGGGTTTCTCACTGTAGGACATCAACACTGCTGTTATGATGTAAGTTGTTTAAATAAGTCATTGAGAAACTTAAACCAATTACAACGATTTTATCTACTGTATATCATTACTTCTCCAAAATAAAATGTGTAAACATTTTTTTTTATCACTCACCTTCGTTCGCCTTCTATCATAATTCCCCTCAACCGCCTTATTGATTGTAAGCTTGCAAGGGAAGGGCCCTCTTCTCTATCTGTATCAGTATGAGTTAATGCTCTTGCTCGCCGTGAATTTTAATATTGTTTATTTTTGTTTGTTTTTTGTAACAATCCTATCCTATCTGCTGGCACTCTATAAAAAAATGTGACGTCCTGTAAGCCTTACTGGACAGTCTCTTTGTTTGTCCACAGAAAATAGTGCATAATTTTTTTTTTTGGTCTCCAAACTGTATAGACATGTAGTCTGAGATGCAAAAGTTCTCTGTTGTCTTATGTTCTTCTGTGGGGTTCCAAATTGCCGCAGAGAATGTCTGTACTTTTGACAAATTGTGTGTTTCTAAGCCCTAATGTTAAATTACCAAATTTTTTATGATATTTTCACAGATCCTCCTTTTTAATAGTATTTAAATACATTTTATGTATTAATGGACAATTATTGTTCTAATCTTTTCTAAATTGTCTTATTGACTATTGTATATGCATTTTCCTTTCCTTGCTGTTATAGCTAATGTTGTACTTCTGTTATGTGTATTATGTATTTCTGTATTATGACTTACTAGAAGTCTTGCAGTCTTTGGTGGGTCATTGAGAAACAATGCATGGTTTTACTGCTTACAGGTTATCAATACATCTCTATGCATGATGCTTTATGCAAGGAGTCAACTCTTTCCACCAGGCATAACAAGCCCTACAGTTCTAAATAAATAGGAAGTAAAATCGCAGAATAGGTTTTTGCTGCTAAACCACACCACAAATAAATGAGGCATACGCCCATAGAATATAACTGCCATTTATTAAAAAAATCTGTTTACAATTAATTGTGCCCTTCAGTAGGTTATTAATATAATCATTGGCAGAAAATCCACAATATTTCACAATAGAAATCCAATGTGAGAGAATTGACACGCTGTACAATAGATTTTATGATTGACAATACAGACTTAAAACAAATTGTATTTTAACCTCTCTAGAGAGCAAAGCCAATCAAAAGTTCGGCTATAACTTGTAAGAAGTATGGTGCCCAAATGCAAAGACAATAATCTGAAATCATATTTATCTAAGAGCTGTGTAAACAGTTGTATTTGATGTTACTATATTTTTATGTGTATAACAAAAAATGTTCTTGTCTGTTACTCTTCAGAAATATATCATGTTAATTTTATTGTAAAGGTAATATAACGACACATAAACCCGGTAAAGGCTTGAGACAATACATAACTCTCAAACTTTCTGAGACTTCATACAGTATATAACTAATCATAGTTTTTTTTAAATTAAAGGGGTCTTTTGGGGGGTTCTCCCCAACCTTTTTCATATTCCAGGCATCTTTGAGAATAGATGCTACATGCTGGGCTACCTGAGGGAAAAAAACGGTAAACACAGGATTTTTCATCCTTCTTTTTTTCTCCTACCGTTTAATATTTCTTGTATGTATCAGGATGAATGTTTTATAATGGAGCTCACCTTCTTTTTCCTGCGCACAGCATGGTTTTTGTTGATGAACCTTCTTTGGGTTTGGGAGCATTTTTTTTACTTCAGTCTAAATGCAGTCAAATACTGTATATGTTTAAGGTTTAAGTTAATACATGTAATTTCTCTCTAACAAGTGTTACTGAAGGAATGCTAATTCAGGGGCCATAATATTAATCAGGAGTGGTCTGATACATAGTGGTCATGACGCAATTGCATAATGTATAACAAAATCAAGACATTGAAGTAGAAAACTACATGATTGCTGTCATGGAGTGACATTCCAGCTCACATTTAAAGTTGCAGGTAGCTTGAAATGTAGTGAATTTGTAAGCTGTCTGCCTTTTTCCAGTTACATATGATTAGTCGTAAAGTGGAATAAGAACACTTGAGAGCACGTTACAATGTCAAAGACAAGGAGCAATACATTGACAATGGACAAGAAGAGACACTAAATGATTTACGAAAGGGGCTTAGTTTTGTTCTTAATCATTAACATATGATTATGATTATCATAAGTTGAAGACCTAAGATGCTTTCCCCATCAATTCTGAATAAAATGTAGTTAGAAGACAGATCTAAAATTGTATATGAACCAAATGTTCTGCCCTCAAATAAAATCACCACAGTGAAATCAATTGATTTATTATACCCAAACACCTGGTGACAGGGGCGTACCTAGAGTATTTGGCACATGGGGCAGATCCTGTATGTGGCGCCCCCCCACACACACTTTAAAACTGCATAGCTTCTATCTTTATTTACTGAGGCAGACATTGGCGGGGGTACAGCATTATACATTAGCACTATACTGAGGCAGACAATGACGTGGTACAGCATAACACCATCACTATATACTGAGGCAGGAACATTGATGGGCGTACCAGCATAACACCTATCACCTATACTGAGGCAGACATTGACGGGGTACAGCATTACACCTATCACCATATACTGAGGCAGACATTGACGGGGTAGAGCATAACACCTATCACTATATACTGAGGCAGACATTGACAGTGATACAGCGTAATCTCTATCACTATATACTAAGCCAAAAATTGATGTGGTGTAGGCCTACCCCTTCAGTGTCTGGCTTAGTACAGGGATTCACCGAAACGTAAATTCGGGACCGAAGCCAAAAATTCAGCATTTATGTGGCCGAAACCGAAAATGACCCCCCCACACCATAAAAAACGCACACTTTTATTAAAAGTAACACATCGAAATTGGACAAAAAAACCCAATATTAATATATATATATATATATATATATACCGCACTTGCACTTCCGGGCGCCGGGCAGGCAGCAGGGTTAGGAAACAGATCCCCCCCAGCGGTGCAGGAGACCTGCATCCTACTCTCTGATACGCTCAGACAGCCTTCCCTGCCAGCACTTCCCACGAGGGGAGTGCCAGCACGGGAGGTTGTTAAAGCACATCGTGCATACGTGCCAGCAGCGGAGGTTGCTTACGCGCATCGCTGCAGCCGGTGAACGTACGCACGATGCGTTTTACCTCTGCCCCCCCCCCCGACTTACCAGAGCAGACTCCCGGGTGTCTTGCGGGGCTGGCGGGGGACATCTACGCAATACTCCTATACAATTTCCGGTGCCGGCACATCCGCTGAGTGCCGGCACCAGAAGTTATATACGCCTACTGCGTAGATGTCCCCCGCCGGCCCCGCAAGACACCCGGGAGTCTGCTCTGGTAAGTCGGGGGGGGCAGAGTGGCAGTATATCTCGGGTGCGGCCTATATCCGAGCCAATACGGTGTTTATATATATATTATTTATATATTGATATTATATATATAATTTTTAAAGCAATCACACTCCTATCATGCCCAGACATACCCAGGTTCTAGCATGTACTGGTTGCCTGGGCATGACAGGAGTGTGATTGCTGTTAGCAATCATATATATATAAATATATATATTAATATTGTTGTTATTATTATTGTTCACATGTGAAATCAGCACTGGAGGCATAGAATCAGACATAAAAATCCCGTATTTGCAGGTATACAATAATAATTTATGGAAACATAGCATTGCAGGTATAGATCAACTGGAAATCACATAAAGGTATAGATAAAACCCCCTAAATTACAGGCATAGATGACAGGTTGCAGAACGCAAAGCCAGCCCTGGCGTCCACACTGCCCACATAGATCCTGACCAGCACCCAGATTACATGCATAGGACCCCAAACAGCCCGGCCTGCGTCATCTTTGTCCCATAAACACCCTGCCTGTGTCATCTTGGTCTTTAAGACTCAAACATCCTGCTTGTGCCATTTGTACCTTTACACAAATCAATTATACATCTATGATACGCACAGTCACTCACTAATTCATACTCATTCACATAAATAATTCACACAATCATTAATGCATTCTCACAAACTCATTATTTCCCTCATTCACACAATGTAACCACACATTAATTCCTTCATTCTCTTACTCATTCTCACTGTTTATTTCAATATACTTACTACCCTCTTTCTCACTATCTACCCCCTCTCACTATCTACCTTACTCTCCCTCCCTTCTCACTATCTGCACCCCCCCCTCTGCCGCGGCGCGCACTGCTTTACTGAGCGCCCGAATATGACGTCATATTCCGGCGCGAGGCATGACATGCCGTCACCATGACGAAGTTAGAGGCCTCGCAGAGGAGACTGAGGGGGTCCGCATAAAAAAAAAAAAGTGACGAGGCACCCCCCTGATGAGCGGCACCCGGGGTGGACCGCAACCCCCCCGCTAGGTACGCTACTGCCTGGTGATATAAATCAGTTGTCTGGGTGTGTTACAAAAACAGGTTGAAGCTCTACCTTGGTGTGAAAGGGAAGGTGAATTTTTCAAAAAGAGATTATAAAGCTTTGCGAGATTTGAAACAGAATAAAGAAATTATGATAAAAGAAGCAGATAAGCGTGGCTTACTAGTCGTAAAGTTAATAAAAGAAACTCCTGAATGGACCTCATTACACATTTTTAAAGGTGGACCTTACCACGCATTAGAAAAACCTTAGATACAATAGTTTCTAATGCAGAGTATACTGCTAGCGGCTGGAGCTGAATCTGTTTTTCAGCCAATGGCCATCTCAGTGGATAAGATACTGCAACCTTCCATAGTGAAAGGGGTGTCCTACAGGGGTGGGCTGACGCTATCAGCCCCTTTCTCCCCCTCCTGGTATCTCACATGCACACTGGCACACATATTTACACACACTCTCATAATTGCACAAGCTTACATATGCATGCTAACACATACACACTCATGTTTAGTCACACATACCTACACTAACACACTTTGCTGCAGCAGCAATCCCTCGCACCCCTCCATCAACAGACAGAGGGAGAGACAACGTCTCCCTTGCTTGCACTGATGATGCTGCTGTACGGAATGATGTCATCAGAGGGCGCCAAATTCAACACAAATCTAGTAGTCACTTTGCTTACCTGTTAGCTGGTACTTGTATCAGTAGTTTAGCAATTTCTCTGCTTTACACGTTTTAATTACCTGCTGCACCTGATCTTTGGCTATTCCTTTTTGATGTTCTGTAACCCAGACCTTGGCTGGCTTGCAACCAACCTGAGTTTTGTGTTTAACCCTTGGAAGCCTGAAGCCTGGTTGTATGTATACTATTCGATCCTTGGGGCTCAACCCCTGGGTGGTATTGGTTGATCCTGCTTATACACAATTTAGCTCCTAAATTTAGGAACTAGACTGGCCACTTGATTCTTTTGTGGCGCGGGATATTACAGCCAAGCCAATATCGTGTTCTTGCAGGGCTTCAGGCTACCCTGTAGAAGCTAGTGCAAATGATGGTAGAGATGCAGTTGAAGCTCCTACATCTGCTCCTCAAGACCTTATACCTACTCATTCGGTACGCCTTCACCTCTCCTATTTGCACCTAGAACTGTTTAGGTTCCACCCTTGTTCTTGCATCTCCTTCCTTGCCAGCTGCATACAGTAAATTTAAAGATGTATTAAACAAGGACGGGTTGGATGTCCTACAACCACATTGGATCTAGGACTGCTCCATCTAATTGCTCCCTGGTGCCAAGATCCCTTACAGCCAGATATATATCCTATCTAAACCTGAAATGAAAACACTTTGATGAGAAGGGGTTTATCCGCCCTTCCACGTCTCCCGCTGTGGCTGGTATCTTCTTTGGGGGAAAAAGGACGGTGCTATTACCATAAAAGACCATATTGCCTGCCTTTTATACCTGAACTATTTGGAAAACTGAGGCAAGCAACCGTATTCACTAAACTAGACTTACGTGGGGCTTACAATTTGGTACATGTTAAGGAGGGCCAGGAGTGGAAAATGGCCTCTGCACTTGCTATGGGCACCTTGTTATGCCCTATGGCTTGTGTAACATTCCAGCTACATTCCAGCGGTTTGTGAACAATGTCTTCCATGATATTTTAGATACCTACAGGAGCATCATTCTCATGTGCGCAAAGTTCTCACACACCTATGAGATCATCACCTATCACCTATCAAGAAATTCTAGTTAGAAACTCATCACATCAATTTCTTAGGATTTTGCATTTCCGCTGCTGGCATCCAGATGGACCCCTCCAAAGTATCGGCTGTTTACCATTACTCAACGTGTCAACCCGGTGACTTTCTGACTTGCTCTTCCTTCATCATTAAAGATTCATTAGAAAGAAAATAGTCTGTTGAGGGAGGATTAACCTAGAAGTAAGGCTAGAATTCAGTTTGCCAATACTACTTCAGAGAATTCATATAATTATTGTACAAAACATAACAGACATATTCTGCAACAGGATCCCAGCACTGGCCAGAAAAGCTAATTATAGTGTACACAGGGGAAAGGAATCTGAGGGATTTCCTAATAAAAGTAGAATCTAAGAAAGTATTGTTTCTATCAAAGATCTTTTATGGTATGTTCCCATTTGTCTTGCTATCATTCTAATGGATTTATTAGGGGCGGGGGGGATTTAGTTTAAGGGTACTATACATGCATATTGTGATGAGGGTCTGATTTGCAAAAAAAACCCAATAAGATTCAGACAACTTCTTATTTTATAAAGTTACAAAACATCCACTTTATTTCACATTCAAGAAAAAAACACACCGATATGCCAGCAGCATGCAGCATATTTAGGTTTACATAAGCGCCTACTTGCAGTTCTGAAGAGTATCTAGATCTCACCCTCCTTACCTGTGGGCAGAGGCTTTATGCCTGGCTCCATATTTCCCAACAGGAAATGCTCTTAAAGGCCAAGGTTTATATAAAACCACTTTTAAACAAAATAACTTTCTAATCAACTTAAACAATCCACAAGAGGATAGAACACACATATATGTCCAAACATAATTTTAAGGATAATAAACAAAATATATCTGTGCACCTGTCCCAATATACTCAACCACATCCCTGGTTTTGGTCACCACATTTCACATGGGTCATTTCAATTTTGAGTAAAATCCCTTTCCGTGGTTTATTTCTTAAACTGAGAGTTTGCAGGTGAGTTGTGGTGAAGTGCAACATTTTAACTTACCAAATTCACTATATATAATGACGCCAATTTGCTCCTTTGAGAAGGGCTGAGCAGACCCTTCATAGTGCATAGTAAGTGCAATGAAATGACGCTCAAGAAATGCCAAGTTAACACTTCAATATATAAGGCCAGAGGCAAAGGGACAACTGCCTCCTGGGCCATGTAATGCAACGCTACATGACCTGCATTAATAGCATCTATAAAGAAAGGCTTTGTGCAAGGTAAGGAGTGTGTAAAGTGTTATGGAGTGAGGTGTGATGTAACGAGAATGTTTTATTTAGAGTGTGCATGTGTGTTAAGAGTGAATGTATGTTATTGTGCATGTTAGTTACTGATAAGGTGAGAGACCAGGGTGACCACTCGGCCTTACCTATTCCAGGCCAGAAGGTACAAATCCTCATCTGACCTCAGCCCTCATAATGCTTATTTAAAGTGGAACTCCCACCACACTTTTATATCCTTTAGCTATTGTCCTATTGTTTTATGTAACAAAAAAAGTTTCATTAATAGTAAGTACTACATCTACACATGATCTTCTATTATTTAAGAAGCTAGTTTGCGCAACTCAAAGCCTTTTGGAAACCAGAGCATGGCACTGATTATGTCTCACATGAAGCAGTATGCAATGTAATCACGTAAATATTTTTGAATGTCGAAAGTCTACATCAGATTTGCAAGACCGATTTTCTACATGAATTATGCAAAGAATAATCTTAATATCAATTTATAATATATGTTACAGATTTCCAGATTATTTCACTAAAAGGGGTTTGGAATTTATTGGGTTAATTGAAGCAACCTCTTTCAGGATAGCGGAGAGTACACTGGCAATTTCAATGGCATCAAAGGGATGTTATATCTAGGAAACCATTTTAAGTTCCAAAGTGATTCATCAAAAGGCAAAAATGGAGTCATGTGGAAACATTTATACTGTCATTTTTAAGAAAGGATAAGTGTTGATGCCCTTAACAAAACATCATAGCATATGAAGTGTTCCTTATAAGAATGGATTTCATTGTAATGAGTTCAGTGTGAGGAAGAAGCCCAGGTGTTCTTTGGCTCAAAGGTATTGCTTTAACAAATGTACTGTATTTCCAGATATATTACTATGTCATGGCCTTAAAAAAGGGTCTGACCCTACAGAGCCTGTATGTAGCCAGGTCATCTGCACTATATGTCAATTAACCTTTTTGTGGATAATTAAACAAATTACTGCATGTTTTTTTATTGGTGTTTTTAAAATGAGATAAAATATGAGATATGCACTCCCGTTCAAAAGCTTAGGGTCACTTAAAAATTTCTTTTCAGAAAGAAAAGCAACTCTTGTCCATTAAAATAACATCAAACTGATCAGAAAACAGTGTAGAAATTGCTAATGTTGTAAATGACTGTTGTAGCTGAAAACCACTTATTTTTCAGAGAATCTTCACAGGCATACAGAGGACCTTTTTTTATCAGCAATCATCACTCCTCGCTTTTGAATATTATTGTATATACACACTCACTGCCCACTTTATTAGGTACACCTAGTATCGGGTTTGAACCTCCTTTTGCCTTCAGAACTGCCTTCATTCTTCGTGGCATACTTTCTACAAGGTCCTGGAAACATTTCTTAGAGATTTTGGTCCATATGGACATGATGGCATCACCCAGTTGAAGATTTGTCAGCTGCACATCCATGATGCGAATCTCCCATTCCACCACATCCCAAAGGTGCTCTATTAGATTGAGATCTAGTGACTGTGGAGGCCATTGCAGTACAGTGAGCTCATTGTCATGTTCAAGAAACCAGTTTGAGATGATGTGAGCTTTGTGACATGGTGCATTATCCTCCTGGTAGTAGCCATCAGAAGATGGGTAAACTGTGGTCATAAAGCGGTGGACATGGTCAGCAACAATACTCAGGTAGGCTGTCGCGTTTAAACATTGCTCAATTTGGTACTAAGGCACCCAAACTGTGCCAAGAAAATGTCTCCCACACCATTACACCACCACTACCACCAGCCTGAACCATTGATACAAGGCAGGATGGATCCATGCTTTCATGTTGTTTACACTAAAGTTTGACCCTGCAATCTGAATGTCGCAGCTGGAATAGAGACTCATCAGACTAGGCAATGTTCTTCCAGTCTTCCATTATCCAATTTTGGTGAGCCTGTGCGAATTGTAGCCTGTTCTTAGCTGACAGGAGTGGCACCCAGTTTGGTCTTCTGCTGCTGTAGCTCATCTGCTTCAAGGTTCGATGTGTTGTCTGTTCAGAGATGTATTCTGCATACCGTGGCTGTAACGAGTAGTTATTTGAGTTACTGTTGCATTTCTGTCATCTCGAACCAGTCTGCCCATTCTCTTCTGACCTCTCACATCAACAAGGCATTTTTGTCCACACAACTGCCGCTCACTGGATATTTTCTCTTTTTCAGACCATTCTCTGTAAACCCTAGAGATGGTTGTGCGTGAATAACCCAGTAGAACAGCAGTTTCTGAAATACCAGCCTGTCTTGCACCAACAACCATGCCACGTTTAAAGTAATTTAAATCCCCTTTCTTACCAATTCTGATTCTCGGTTTGAACTTGAGCAAGTTGTCTTGACCACGTCTACATGCCTAAATGCATTGAGTTGCTGCCATGTAGGTATGAAATAGTAAAAAAAATATTACATAGACATCCTGACTTGACAGAAACAAACCACAACTCTGTCAACAAGTATATTTATTATTGTAGTGGCAATTCTTTTCGATACACAACATTATAGAAGTTGTATCCCTTTTTCCACCATGCTGATCAGCAAGCATATTACAAAACACAAACTTTTTTTTCCAGAAGGTAACAGGACTGGAAAAAAATAGACAATTCTTCCATGACGTACCAATTTCCTGCATTTTATTAGTATTGCTCCTTCTGATGACCTAATACTTATACTGCTAGAAGGGCCTGTAACCAGCAACAGAGATGCTTTCAAGGTCTCACCAGCAGCATAAGTATTAAAGGTGATGGTCAGTGGAAGATTCTTTTTTTTGAACGTGCAGACAGATGCATGATAGATATAGCAGTAAAATTGAAAGCAAAAGGGATAGAACATGCTGCCCTGCACAAAAAGCAATTATGTCTTGGACACCACGTCCGTCTGGAAACTATTCTGATGTTCGCTACATTAAACAGCATTTCTTGCTATGCACGATAACATTTCCTTCAAGAACTTTCTTCAAAGTCACATAGGAAGAACCATTACAACCTGTTGGTGCTGTTCCACTAAAATGCATGTGCATATCATATTTCGCTCATTGTAAGAATGCTGCTAAGCAAGACCTGATGTTGATAGATGCTCAGTAACATTATGTGGCAACAAAATCTGCCCCTGTTCATGTATATCCTGTACGGACAATAGTATACATATATATTGAAAATCATGTGTGGTTTAGGATGACTGATTCTCAATACACATTTACTGTCCAAAATACATTGGTGGATATTTTCAGCACTGTTATTAAATTAAGTGAAACAAATGTATGATTTTAGTTTCATTTTTTATATTTTGGTAGGAATTAGGGAATTTTTATCCTGCACAAAGACACATGTTTCTGGTTAGGTTAACCAGCAACCATGAAAACAATATGACTGACACACAGCAATATACTGAATATGTCAAAAATCTGTAAATATTGAATGGGGAAAGACGTAATAAATTAGCATGTCTATCCTTTTTAGAAATGAGTTTTAGAGTTTTTCCTTATTTTTAAAAACACAAATGTGAGCAAATAATGAATTTTGGAATTACTTTTCAATGGGAATGGTGGACACAGAATAATCTGGAATTGAATCTGTAATTGTTCTGCAACAGACAATGACAACAGAAATGTGTTAGAGGAAACTGTGCTGTTAACTCAGCATATAACTTGCCTATTATCATAAAACAAAAAATAAAAAACACTTCAAAAATATTTTACAAAATAAGGGAAAGGGTTGCTCATCCATGTGTCGTTCATAATAATGATATATCTTCTATACTATTAATAATTACATACAAAAAGTCTTTATACACACGGAAGCATACAAGGCTAAAGCATCCACTGTGCACAATTTCTTAATTCTCATAAGAATTCTTATTTTTTTCTCCCTTCTTGGCTCTCATTCTTTTTCCTTTTTTAGCAGTATTTCCACAGTAAGGATAAGAGAGGCTTGGAATGTTGTATGGGCCTTAAATGTCCAATCAGAGGCTCAGTCCATTGTGGATGTGATCAATATAGCAGCATAGGAAGCCAGACACATAGGTGAGGCCTTCAATGTCCGATAATATCGCAGGAAGATAATTGGCTGCACCTTCTGCACTTTTTCACCATCTAGACTTTCATTTCTTGTGGCTTTTCATCTCCTCTTTGACTTCTCTCCTGCTTTCTCTGCCTTTGTTTTCTTGGCACATCTCCATCCTTTCTTCTTTGCTTATTCTTTTTGGTTTCATCTTGTTTCCCTTTTTGCCTGTAAGTGAAAACAAGAAATCTGTTACGCAAAACCGCATAACTATCTTTAACAAAATAAGCACAAAAATATGCCATATGTTTTAATTTATTTCCCTTTTCATCATGCACATAATACTAGCTAGCGCACAAGGTCCTCTTATATAGTCTGGCAATAAAGGAAATACTATACTACCTTAACATGGCCCGGCCTAAATGCAGAAACACATTCAAATGCTCAACATGATTTCTTTATGGAGCCCATTCAGACACCTCTTAACATTTTTATCCAAATCACAGCTGTTATCTGGTTGACTCAAGATGGCAGAGATCTAAAAATACTCAAAATGCATGTGTTTCCCTTAGTTATGCGAGTATTAATATTGCAAAAAATATTCACCAGTCTCCAAAAATAGGTTACATGCTGTATGACGTGAATATGTGTAACACTTTTGTATTCTACTAACTCTTGGGGAGTTACTGGTCAGCAGGTAAGAAACCCACATTCTTATATATAAAGTGTTTGGTTACTTTGAAAAATACCGACAGGGAAATAAGTTTTATTTGCAGCAGAGAGGAAGATGAGAAACACAGCTTTAATGTAAATTCTTATGTCAGAACCTAGATCACACGGGGAATTTGGTCACAGACACAATTTGTGTATGACCCTGTTCAAAGTATTTTCTTCAGGTTTCCATCAGCAAAATAAATTTGAAAGGGGTTAGTGTGTCTAATGTTACTTAGTCACTCCCAATATAGGTCACAATCACCCCAGCCCCTTCTGTGTCAAGTTGATGCTAGCCTTGGCCTACGTACACATGGCCTTGTCCCTGTTCTCTTGGACATGACACTTCCTGCCACTTATATGGAACAGGAGAGAATGTGTTCCAGAGTTAGGGACATCCCTGATATATTCCTAATGTTTCCTCTGTGTTAAACCTGCTTCCAATTTATATAAAAAAAAAGTCAAACATCAAGCACCATAATTTCTTCTTTAAAAAAACAACCAAGTAAACTGAAGGTTAAAAATTACTACGGTGTAGAAACAAAGACAGAAAGAGGTGCGTGTTACATATGACTAGTTGCACGGGCATCTATCCCAATCTTGGCACCACAGCACTCTAGTGAGTTCTTTAGTATGCCATAACATTTGGTGAATTACAAGTATATTTAAAATTAAGAAAACAGTATCTCAGGGATCTAGTCTAACTTTAATCCATATGTACAATGATTGTACAGATTTTACTGTGCATAAAGGACATAATATCACGCTATCTAATTAGGTACCACTAGGTGGTAGCCTTGAACTAATAAAATGCATTCTCCAAATAATTACCTTAACAGATAAATACCGGTACTTCACAAATTGTAATTAGGTAATTGTGATGCTTAGTCATTACTTTTGCAAACTATGTCTAAAGTGTTTGCTTTCGCAATTTAGAAGAATAAGGTGCAATGTAATGGTTTTCAGAATTTTGCCAATAACTGCTTTTAAGTACTAAAGCTATTATCAATTAAACTGCACAATGTTTTGTAAACCTAAAACTACATGGATTTCACATAAAGTATTCAAAGTAATTCCCACAAAATAAACCAACAGGTTGTTATATGCAAAGGCAGATTCCACAGCGCTAAGAAAAAATTCTAAAGGAAAAACTGCGCCTATGTGTTTTTTTCCACTAGCAGAGGCTATTTGGCTAGCAGGTGGTTGCCGACTTTTTTATATTAGGAGCAAAATATTTTCAACCTCACTGCTTTTAGTTTCTTTACATTTTCATTTAATTCACTACATGGATGGATGTTGTTTTGGATGAATGCATTGAGTATGCCATAGTGGAACAGGGCCCACCCCAAATAGTCACATTTTCATGGATCTGGCCCATCTGTTACCTGTTTGCTATTCCTGACCATTTTTCCATTTTTTATATCACTATTTAATTTTGACGAATTGTAGTTAGCCCTGTTTGGAGTATGTATCAAGCCTTAAATATTCAACAGGGCTCTCTACTGCTTTTTCAATTGTTTGGATTTTGTCCCTCAACATGAGAAAACAATCAGTAGACTGGTAGTTATTACTAGACATGGGCAAAATACTGTTTTGTACATAGTATTCTGCATTCTGCATTCTGGACACATGTTTTCCTGCTTAGTATAAAAGAATATTTCCTATAGTAGTGAGAGTTCACTAGCCAAATGTCTCTTACTAACATATCACAGAAATATTGCACATAAAAAGGAATACATATTTTCCTTGGAGTTGCATCTTATCCCCGTTTCTTACACAAATAGAAACGAGTCTCCACATATATGGAATATAACCTTTCTGTGAAAAAAATAAGATGTAGTCTTACAGTCCATGACCAGTTAGCGACTGGTTAATTATGGCACCATTCATTTCTTATGTTGACAATTTTCATATATTTTCCATTTATATGAAGCTGAACAATGTTATACACAATGTTTTTCACCTGGTTCATTACTTGTTGTTATGTGTGTTTTTGATCTAATTTTATGCTCTTATAATGCGAAATATTTTTATTAGTACTTTTTTAAAATATATATTCACATTCATATATGACACCGGCATTGATATTTCTCGACCCAGCTTGTAATAGCCAATATTATACATTTAAAATGGCAGGATAATCAGAAAAATATTTGAGCGAGAGCAGAATATAAATGTTTTCCCACCATTAACCTTAATTATGCATAATGGTTATAAGATAAATATCACAAATGTTGTAGCAAACCAATTTGCATGTCCTATAAAATAATGTCTGCTACTTATTACAACATAGCTTTTATGGCACTGAGACTTGGTTATTGTTACCATGTAGTTACTTTGTTAGATAAGATGTTTTGATAAATGGTCACTAATTGTACCTAATGTTTTAAAAAAAGAGGGCTCAGTGATTTTCTGTTTAATGTTAGTTTTTTTTTTAAAAAAAAGGCTATATTTCTCTACAAAGCAGCTAGTAGCTTGATATTGTCAAGACCTGCTTTGAGTGATCCTCATTTTTCTAGAAATCCAGACTGGTATTTGGTTGCGTAACACATAAAAGTCCTTTATTGCCTTTATTTAAAAGCCCTGCCCCAAGTGTTGGCAACAGATGCTTGGCATTTTACTATTTTAAGTAGATTTTGTTGAAAACTCAAAAGCAAGTCTATATAGCTTATTTTTTGTCTTGGAAAGCTTGCTCCATAGGATGATACATATTGGGGGGAAAAGGGGTATAGTAAAATATTTGGCTGATTAGGCAGCCTCTTACAAATGTATAGAGGAGATAGTAGATAGGAGATAGAATTTCTGCATATATGGTGTACAACAGACAAACAATAAACGATACATCTATCTACCTGGTCTACATGCAGGACACAAATCAAGTGAGCTTGTTTTTTTTTTATTTTCATTTTCAAACTAAATAAGAACGTATCCCTAACACGGTTGGGTCAAGTGATGCCTGGGAGGTGTTCCAAATATGAGGTATACTAAAAAGAAAACCTGACTAGATAGAAACATAGATAAGTAAATAGATCCACACATATAGTATATATACATTCTGTTTACAGGGCCAACATAACATAGGACGATATGTAAAGACTTGGAAGGCATTAAAAAAGTATGATTGTCACCAGCAATTGCCTATGGCGGAAAATTGCAAAGGATTATTTATACTCTATATTATGTATTACTAGTACTGATTGAGTAGTTTTGAGTCTGGTATTGATTATAGTACAGCACTGATTAGAATTAAAAGTATCAGAGGATTTTGATTAGGGGAACAGATCTTGATTACAGAATAGAATTCTACTCCCAATGATTCAGGAATACAATGTGTGGTATGCAATCCCAGCATTTTCACAAATTCCACAATGTTCTTCAGGAAAACCACCAAGCAAATATGTGGTGTGGATTAAGGTAGTAATAGATGACATATCCATCTTAGTTCTTGTAGAATTAAGTGGAAAAAAAGAGCACACAGAAATGTCAGTGGAAGAGTATACCTCCCTTTAACAAAAATCAATTCCTATGAAAGCATATTAAATTGTGGTCATACTTCTTTGCTATACAGATTCTTGTAAGTATTCCATGCACATGTATCAATTATTTTGTTGCTTTTAATGGTGTTCCACATGCCTGAAATATCCGACATTCACAAAATATATATAATTTCTTCTATCTTTCATCCAGATGATGTCACTTGCCTAAGCCCTGGATATAATAGTTTAAAAACACATTTCGCTACTTTGCAGGAGATTATCTTTAGGGTTAGTGGAGGTAAATATATTTGCACTACACCTTTTACCTTTATACTTAATATAGCAAAATGTGTCTCGTTTAATCTCCTTATGTGAAATACAGAATACTTAGAAATACACTTGTACAAGTATATCAGTCCCTGCAAAAAATGGTGTTTTTAAAAGTCAAGTAGTAGCAAATTTAGCAAGAAAATAAAATCTAAACAAATGGTACCATAAGGCAGGCATATCAAAGTTTATTACTGGACACCCCCATTATTGTATATATGTGTACATATATATATATATATATATACACATATATATATAGTAAATATTTCATTTTAAGCTCTTTTAGAAGTTTGCACATTTGGATCATATTTCTATTTATTTGTTTGCTATGTGTGATTTAAGGGACATTTGGTATAAGTCTTCTTTCCCCTTAAGGCATAGAAAATGTATATCATGCTCTATGCAAATAGATGTGTGTTTTGGTGAAATGTATTATTTATAGATCTGTGTTTATGTCAAATGTAAATATTTATTCCTTCTACTTATATAGATTGCTTTCCACAACATTATTTTCTCACTGCTTTTGAAGTTATAAAACATATCCAAAAGCAAACACACACAAGTGACACAGCTCATGATACTCTGCACTTTCTTAACATGTTCTAGCTCCCACTTTGCAAAATAAATTCTAAAATTATAAGAATAAACCACCTGAACCTTGACATCTCATAGATCTTTTTTTGGGGTCACAAACCACCCACAGTGTACTAAACCAGGTACTTTAACACACATCTCTAATATTTCTATGTTATCATTCATTGCGGTATCTAAAGAGCTGTGCTAAGGCAACCTAGTCTTTATGATGTGGTTAATTTGTATTATTTAATCAAAGATTCATTGCCATATCACCTTTTAGACCACATAAAGCGATATAATATATTTTTATTGCAAATTTAAGACACCCATATATGTGAAATATTAAACCTTTAACAGGAACAAAATGTCACAAACCCATTTCAATCTGTCGTTCTATCCCTAGGCAGGTTTTACTATAGCTGGAGACCTTATTAATTTCTCCTGTTGAGGAGGGTAACTCTATTGCTGCAACTAAAGCCTCTTTCCTTCCCCAAACTCAGAATGTTTACTGTGTTTCAGTGTACAAAAGTGATCTGCAGCTCTAAATGCCTCAATAATTTGTATATGTATATATGTATGTAAAAGTGCTACCTCTTTGAATTTGGTCAATTCAAAAGCTGTAAAAGTATTTTGATTTCACCCTAACTCCTTCTAGAGTGTGAACTCCTATGAGCAGGGCCCTCCTTACCTGTTGTTTCTGTAAGTCAAATTGTTATCTTATATACGGCTTCTTATGTCTTGTCTAGCCATTGTACAGCAGTACGGAATACGATGGCTCGATATAAAACAATAAATTATAATGATAATACATGTAGGTTTCATATAAATGTCATAAAGTATGACAAAGTGGATTAGTCGCTACTAGTTTTAGGGAAATATGGGCCAATCTGAGGCATAATTGTTTATTATTGAAATTACTTGTACTAATAGCTTTGTTTTCTAGCTCTAGAATGCAATGCTTAGACTACATTTTTTTCTGGGACTGTTGTTATTGTGAATGTCTGGCTATGTCAGCCGATTTCAGCTTTACAATGAACTAATGCTTTTGGTGTTTAACAAAAACTGCATACTGGGTGAAAGGAAAGTCTAAAAGAAAGATTACACATAATGTGTAAAATGTGCGCTTATAAAGATTCTCCCAAATCATTTTTATTATTGTATGCAAAATGTGTACCTCTGCATGATATTGTAATTTCCCTGACTAACTAGGTTTCGACACTGAATCAGTAACAATGCTATTTATATGTTTTTGGAGGGCTACATTTGAAGAGCCATATTATACTGCTTTAAAAAGTACTTACATTCTTAATTTAAGTAAAGTAATATCTACTGCTTATCCACCTACTCTGTGAATTTATAATTTGTTACAGCTAAAACCCATGTCCTCCTCTTTGAAATATAACTTCCCTACAAATGTTGTAATTTAGCAATGATATAATTTAAACCCATCACTATTTGAGAAGCATTCCTTTAGACTTGATCCAGAATAACGATCTTCTGGAGATGCCATGTCCAGTACTAGAGGCAACAGTCCCCAGATTCCCTTTAATGGCCAATGCAATGTACTTGGCATCTCTTCTTTTAACATTTGTTAGATAGTTAAAGACACACAGGCAAACATTTATAGATACTACAGACAATAGGCGTACAATTTAGAGCTTTAAACATATATAAACACACAGCACCTCCATACGGTACACTGTCCAATACCAGTGCGAAAATAATACGCTGATTGTATCAGTTTCACAATTTTGTTGGTTTAATAGCTTAACTTATGAGTGAAAATGAAAGAGCTATGTTTCTTGTTTAGCAATGCCTGGCAAAGAATAGGATATAAACATCTGTCATCTGCCATTCATTAATATTAATTATAAATGACCACTGGGTGGTGCATTCCAAGCAGAGCAGCTGTGATCTTTCCAGATCTGACCCCTTCCGAAACTGTGTAAAAATGTGTTATGGTCTCTTCTGGTCGATGCCAAAAACTGCAGTACAAATGTATAACATTAAGATTACACTGTTAGTACAAAAAAAAAATACGCATAATGAAATTAAAGCGCTATCTCTTGGAAAAGAAGTTACCTAAACATTCTTTTGGGTTTTCAAAGTACAATAAAAAAACTAAATAATTCCAAATACAAATAAGTGAAACAAAGAGGCTGTAAGACATTTACCAAAGTTGAGAGTTAAAAAAGAATAGTGTGTGAGTTTAATTTTATTAGGTCCCAATGCATCTTCCCTGGATACTGGATTGAGAAGGTGAATCCAGTAGGTTGTTGAAAATTCCACCATCATGTAAGCCACTAAAACAGACTTCATTGCATAATCAAAAAATAAGATATTTCTAGCACAAAAAAATGCTATATAGCGTTCTAAAAAGAATAATATTTAATTTGTGTATTTTTTCCTTAATAAATTATATAGTACTGGACATTTCACCCGCTAGTAAATCACCCACATCCAGAACCAGATAAAGATGCTCATGCTTGCTCTGTTCCTCTTACATAGAACATTAACCACGTGTCATTTGTGACACAAAAACAGGCACTAATGGTGGTTGCCATAAAAATATGAAAAAAAACACCTTATAATTGTATCCATTTTTACGAGTTTTTTTTGTGATTTAACCTTTAGAAGAAATAATATGACAGATCTGCTAAGGTCCATTTGCTTAACACACTACAGAAATATCGTGTCTAATACAGAAATATTGTGTCTAATATACCAGGTGGTACACAGGAGCTTAGAGTCAGGGTGCACAACACTATAATGCCTTCAGGCTTCCAACAAGTGGGACTTCATCCATTCATTAAATTCATGCCTCTGTCACCTATCCAGTGAGATCTAACATCCCCAGACTTGCCACCTTTTAGGTTGAGAATGAGCAGCAACTACATTTCCATAATACTATACATTGGTTTCAAGAAAAAAATGTGTAAATGCTGCATATTTAAAATTGCAGTTATTTAATTGCTTTATCATCATGCCTGGACAATAATTGTCTTTAAGCAGTTTGTTATCTATATATAAACAGAACACTTCCAATTATATTATGTAAATAATATGAGTAGAGATACAGCTATACTGTAAATGCCCACTTGGTGCATTGCATGTCCACCGCTTCTTCTACAGTGAGTAACAAGGGTTAACAAAAGTTTGGCCAGTGGTTTAAACACATACACCCATCCAGCATCAAAGAGAAAATGTGTGTATCATAGGCCAGATGGGTTAAAGGGAATTAATTGTATGTATTAGTGTCTGCAGTGGTCCACTTAGATAAAACACAGGAGCATTCCTGAGATATCTTGCCTGAAACCTCCTTTTTCCTCAACCAGAGTCAATGACTAATGAAGAAAGGCGATATCACAGAGCAGGCTGGTAGGGCAGATAGCATCTTAATAGCAGAGTCCTGTTCTGTAAATCTTAGCATGTGAGCTACTGTTCTCTGCTACTGCATAATCCAATCTTCCATGAATGTTAAAGAGAAAAGAAAGCCAGATGGTTAAGGAAAACCTTCACCCCCTGCAAGCATTTTAGCCATTTGGCCACAAGGTTCTATCTATTATGCTAATTTAAATAGATATGGTATTTTGGAATTGTACTAGGATTTTGCACAAATTGTGCTACGTCAAGTACGTCAACCAGCCATGCAGACAGAAGCACAAAATGTAGGAAAAATAAGATCAATTATCTAGAAATAATGGAGGGGTAGTCAAAGAAGCAAACACTTATACAACAATACAAAACATATATTTTTATATAACATCTAGCGTGTACTAAAATGGTACACAAGGTTTATGCGGATATATGTCTAGATAGTATACATCTCCTGTATATATTCTAAGACTTGCAGAATAGTGGAAGACAACATCAATTAAAGTGGCATAAAGTGGTTAGCCTAACTAGGTCTGTTATTCCCCAACAAATTAGTAATTTATTAAACTGTAAAAAACATACCTCCAATGCAGTGAATTATTCACATTGCATTTGGACTGAATACTCTTAACTGGCCATATCTCATAAATTGTCCTGATTTCTGCACATTATTAACAACATTGCTATATACATAGAGTGGACCTTGAAACATAAGAGAAGCGTGATCTGACGTTATGTGGCAACCCATGTAAGATAGGGTGTCTCACACAGGAACATCATGTGCCACCCAATAAAGTGGGGATTAAATTTATACATTTAATGCAAATCGGGAGCACAGTCTTACTTATTTGAGTCCAGGCATGTGCTGGTGCGCTATGGTCTTTTAAGATGAAAATTCTGTGTGACAGCCCGTGCGGCATGTAGCCATGGTGTGGTTTGTTTGCAAGTTTAATCAAGGGAATTCTATTACAATGGGAAATTATAGTTTTTTATTTGGTAAAAATCTCTTCTTGAATTACTAGTGGCATTAAGCTATGCAAATATCAGTTAGATATAGGGCCCAAAATCAATATAGATTTAATTTCCATTAAATTTTATTCATAAATACACAATGTAAAAATATAAAAACGATAATGGAAATGGAAAACATATGAATGAAATGCTTAAGGAGACACATATTGGCATTTAGGCCTCTTAAATCTGACTTTGTAGCATGTGCAAAATATAAACAACAGGAAACAGTAATTAGTTTCAAGTTAATTTTGGAGTCCAAGGGGCTCGGGGAATAACCACACAGTAAGGTCATTAACCACGCTGGGGCCTTAAACACAAAAACCATACTCCTCTCAGCTGTGAGATCTGTCTAAGTCTCTCTATAATGTCATTGCTGAGTTTAGTGTTTTATATACCACATGTGATTATGTGTTTATTTACGCCACTGATTAACGTGAACCACGTATATTATATGCACAAGAACAATCGCTATTCCAGTTTTGTTTTTATAAGTTGTTTAAATGTCACGTGACCATGATGGAATCATACAGACCAGTACTACCTTTAAGTACTCCTACACTCATAAGTGTTTGACACTGCTGCAGTTTGTTTACTGTCAGTTTTGATAAAGTAACCGGAAATATACCAGAACTCATTTATTTCAATCACAAATCATAAACTGTGAGATTAGAGACTAATTTTCCTGTTGATTTTATAAAGTAAATATTTTGAAAGTATGCTTTCCATGCTATGTATTCTAAAGCAGAAATATGATGATTTTTATTATAATAAGAATCTCAAGGCCACAAGATAGACACTTAGGAGTCATAGTGCTGGAGCATTTTAATGTACACTGTATTATATGGGTTGATTATTGAGAGGTTCATGTCAGGTCAGCAATATGGTATAATGTTGGTATGACAGATGACTTTGGATGTAAATGTGCAACTTACAAATTACTCATTTTGAAAAACTGAGTAAAAACAAACTTAAAATGTGTCAAAATATCTGAACCGATTTTCTTTTACTTATCTCTTATGTCTATTCCTAACCAGGTGTTTCTGAGGCTGTCCAAGAGTTGTTGGACATAGACTTCAGCTTCAGACTTCAGCGTTTGGTTAGCTCTTTTTCATCCAGGTCTGCTAACTGAATTGTGTATAATACTTCAATTAGTTTATTTCTGAATCTTCTAATCCAATTTAATGATCCAAATACAAATAGAGATCATGGTGATAGCAAATCATGGATTATGGCAATCTTATTTTTAGTCAGATACATCCCTCCTATTGAATTCACAACAGTGGTAACAATGGTTTGATCAAAGTCTTATAATTACATTTACAATTTGAAGCAGGTATTACGAGTTATGACTCACTTCACTGTGTAACTAAGAAGGAAAAAAAATCTCAGCCTTAGCTATTTCGTCTATATTATTAAAACTATAGCTCAGATTCTGGTTAATGTAAAAGGTATTCTAGAATCTCCCTAGATCAGTTTACCTAGAACAAACAAAATCTGTTAGTAGAGTTTACAATCTGGTTTGAGTACACGTCTCTACTACAAAGAACTTGATGTGATGGACCATTGTAGCAAAGATAATTATGTGGTGGAAAAACAACTTAATTTGTGGAATTCAGCAATAAAAACTACAAATGTATGCAATCAGTAAGTATACAAAATGTGTCATGCATTTTCAAAGATAAATTCCCTTTACGGGAAAAAAAAATCTAAAAATAAATATTAGAACCAATAGTAAAAGTAAAATGTGTGTCAAAATGTCACCCTGGTTGACTAACCAAATCAAATAGCAGCATAAAGATCCCATGAAAAGAGCATAGGAAAGACCAAGTCACAGTATAAATGCTGCTTAATAACCTTGTCATCCTTGTGGTGATTTCTGGAACTGCAAGTAAAACAGGTGAAAAAACTTTTGCTATTGGCCATGAACCAAACCAGACCAAGAAGCAGGTTTCCACTTGTTACCCAAGACATGATACAGATGCTTTCTTTTTAACTAGTAAAGATCATATGGTTGCATGGAACTAGAGTAACCTAAGCATGGAACTAGAGTAACCTAAGCAGCTTTTTTTAATAGCTTCTTGTTGGAAAAGACTTTAGTTCGTAGATGTAGTTTTGGACGAATGTCTGAGTTCTAAAATAGGTTTAGAACCTTTATTGACAGAATAAATGATTGCTGAATAAAGCGGATTAGCCCAATATTTTTATTGAGCACATCATTAAATTTGATAGCAAATCTGCTGCCTTTCTGTGTTATATCAGATCATGTCGGTGATGAGTGGGAGTGGGTGGATGAGAACAGAATTTAACACTTAATATTTTAAGCCTCTTGGTATTATGTTTCATTATCTTCAGCTAAAGTAACATTTACTCTAATCTTGATGCATGGTTTGGGGAATTTTTTCCTCAGCATATTTTTGAACTCCAATCAAAATATGATAGAACACAGCGAGTGCAAGCCAACTGCATACTTATCAAATCCTCCAGCCCAGAAATTTCACAAACATTGCATGTAAATGCTACTCTCCCACCCAGCTAAACCACACATATGCACTAATATAACAATCAGTTTCCTTGACAGGGGAGTATATTAGGAATGAAGAACTTAGTTCAGGGGATCTCTGTAGATTCTAATTCAGGCATGTTGATTAGTTACTGCCCATTCTCAAACAAGTGTTGATAAATTTGCTGAATAATGCACGCAGAAATCCCTTATTTTCACATTCTACATTGAATATGTAGGTATTTTTTTTTTAGCCTAGGAAGACCAAACTAAAGGGGAAGTTCCATCATAGGGTACAAGTAACACTAGAGAAACAAGTTGAAATATTGTGCACTGGTAAATATATATTGGACAATATAAAAATAACAGTAAGCTGATTTCAATGGGATAGTATGCGTTATTAAATATCATCGTTCTACAACTGAATATTGAGACTGTTATGAAGCATGCTGACTGATATTACCTTTTTTGGCATTTCTTTCTTTGAACTATGCATTTCCTTGTCTCTGATGTTGGTGGACAAGCATTGCCCCTTGGTGAGGGGTGCTGTAGTATTTCACGGACTCTGGTTTCGTTTCCTCTTTTGAAGTCACAAGTCTTCCCCCTCTTTGTGCAGGGGCCCCACTGACCCCACTCACTGACCACACAGTGCACTGGAAGAGGAAATCAACACATGAGCGGAGCTTGACACAACATAACAGAGATTACATAGATTAATAGCTACAGAGAACTGTGTTGAAGCCAATCTGTAACACGAACACGGACAACGCTTAAAATAAGTATTGGCTGCCTCTAGGTGTTACGCCCATGGAGCAAAACAAGGAGGTGGTACCCAGATATAAAGAAAAAATTACACTATTGCACTTATAAATATATAACATAGTATATTACAATTAGTAAATGCACATCAGTACTTTTCATTATCATTAGAGAAAGGATATAGCAGGTTACAGTGCTGTTTCTCTGAACCCAGAGGCAAACTTAACCGTCAAACAAAGGATTATTGTTAATTTGACTCAAACTGTAGAATAATTAAATACATTTATTCATTATATAAGAAATGGTTTAGACTGGAATTGTAGGGCCCTCCTAACCTTTAGTTTCTGTATGTCAAATTGTTACATGATGTACTGTCCTGTTTGCTCACTGTACACCTACAGAATATGATGGCAGTATAAAATCAATAAATGATAAACACATTACATAACATTTATTTATCGAGTGCCAGTGATTCTGTAGCCCTATTACAATAATGGGACAGTGAAAATTAACAATTACATTAAAATTAACAATATACAACTTAACAAAAACAGTAAGACATACTGGTGGGAGAGGAAGGCCCTTCTCTTGTGAGGCCCTGCTCTTTTTATTTCTTGCTTTCTATGTAATTGTTCATTTTTGCTGCCTGATTCATATTTTTCCTATTCTGTTCCACATTTTTTTTTGCACTGCCTCACTAGTATACTAAACTTTGAGAAGTTGGCCAATCAAGCACAGGACAACCATGATTTTAGCATTCTGTGCTGCATGTCCTTAACAGGCTAAACATCAGGATATGACATAATATGCTGGTTCTCGTGGGTAAGAAAAAGGGCACTGCCCTTGGCGAGGCCTAGAGCAGTGGTCAAGGTAAATACATTACATGTTTTAAGGCAAATATCACTTACCAATATTACTGCACTCCATACTGTGGTTATTGTTCTCAAACCCATCTGGGCATGTTTCAAGGCACTTTCCATTGTGTAAGTAAAATCCACTTTTACACTTTGTACAGAAGTTTTTGTGGAAGCATGTCTCACAATCAGCTTTGCATTCTAAAAACACAAAACAGAAACTGATCACCTTGAATTCTCTACTTAGTTTTACTTTTAATACCACCTTTTATTGATCATGTTCATGGACTTATTTTTATATGTAAGCAGATATTGCTTATTTTAAACTATTCAATTAAATATTTTCAATTCCATTTTTTCTCTATGCTAGTCTTTTGGAATCCATATGGTTGGGAGTGTTTTGTGAGTGAGAGCCCCCACACTTGTGGAGTGGCTGAACGGAGCACACACGTCAAGGGAGGAACAAAGTGCTGTTTCACACAGGAACAGTGGGTTGCTTCTTTCAAAGGCAAGAGTCCATCTAACTGGTTTCTTTATATTTATTTTAACAATATTACTCTATGTCTATTTTCTATATATGTATGTCTTTTGAGGACATTTGTTGTTGAAGATACCAATCTGTTGGAAGAATGTGATAACTGTACTGATAATTAACTGGTTCAATCAAAGGCAAGTATTCCCTTTTTTATGAGCAGAAACACCAGGGTGATCACGCAACGAGACGCCTGGGGTTGTTTTGGGGCACCATTACCATATCTTCCAGAATATATTATCACCTACCTGAGAATAGCAAAGGCAAATGTGTGGTAGTTTTATAAAGTAGAAAATGGTCTGTGGCCAGTAGGAGATGGGCAGAGTAAATGCTCCAACCATTAACTGATACATTAAAGTTATCTCATGTGCCCCCACAGATAAATCTGAAACACCTGAAATCTCATCTACCAAACTCTTACATGAGTACTCAGTACAAGATTGATTTACCATGAAAATGTTGTACCACTTACTTGTGCACTTATTTATTTCTGGAGATCTTATTCCATAGTATCCACTTGGACATGATGGTAGGCAAACCCCAACTTGCTTCATGCCATTCCGTACAAGAGCAAAAAATAGTCGAGGCTTACATGACAAACAGCCATTGTAATCAGAACAGGTAGCACATCCTCCTTGACAACCCTGGCTCACATTAGGATGCACTGAAGAAACAAGAAACATGTTCTAGGTTAGTACTGCAGCCACGATTTATTCGTTTAACCATAAGTTATACATGTATTACATCTTGACTGGATACAAACCACATTTGCCCACAGGCACAGGCTTTTCAGGATCATCCTGCATATACAATGGATTTCATATTAGCCATAATAAGGTGTAATTTTTCTGAGTGTGGGATTCAAGTCAATCCTTAAATATTGGACCATATGCATCCTCTGATATCGGACCTCAATGGCTGAGAAGAAGCATTTCTGTGCTTGATTTCAGGTGTGGATAACAGGCAGGACCTTAGATATGTGTGTGCATTGCATACTGGTAGATCCAGCCCTGGGATTAATATGCAATAATGATGGTATAAGAATGTTAGTGATAAACAATATATTTCTTATTCTCTGGCTTTAGCCCAGAAGTTACTATGCCGCAATTAAAGCCTGTACAATTTAAAGAAGTTGAGTGGTGTCATTTACATAAGTGCATATATCTGCTTATTTCTCCTTTCAACTACAGTGAAGTATAAATATATGAAATGTCATTTTCTCCGAGTGCTGTTCAAACCCTACACAGTCAATCACTCAAATTAAATAAACATATTCCATATTAAAATAGATTTTGTGAATCTTGCTTCATATGGTATAGATCAGGGTGAAAAAAGGATAAATGAATACAGTATTTCAATTGTAAGTGTCAGCCATGCCTTCTGAAATAAAAGTATGTTTGATAATATCTGGGGAAAAAATGTTTAGGCTAGCACAGCTTTAATGAAAGAGTTATATCGCCACACCAGTAATTTGCTTATACTGTGTCACAGAGGGTAAGATAAGAAAAAAATCTATTTTCTCCAGGCATACATTCTTCTTATACAGAAGGTGACTTATGCTCTTTTATCATGTGACTTCACACTTATTGTAGCTCTTAATATTCATTTTATATACTGCCTCATATCTGATAGGAAGAGATTGTAAACTGCTTGAGCAGAGTCCTCCTAGACTAGTTGATCTAGTTGACCTAGACCCCTCCTCCATTTGTAAGCATACCCGGGAATTCTCTGGAATTGACCCAAGGTCTCTGTGTGAAGGGCTTCTTCCTCCGAGTCAATCTATACTTTCTCCATGAGCAGGGGAGCAGCTTTTGGCAACACACACTCCTCGCCCAATTCCCTTCTCAAGGCTAGCTGCACCCTCTTTGTAGCTAGTCCAGTCCCTTGCATATTTAACCACTCCTGCTCATCTGACTGTTTCATTAAGTTGTTTTGTAATGCACTTCTTTTCTAATTTACCCGTTGTATGGTGCTACACAATCTCTTGCAAAGTTCCAGGTCTATTGCTAGTTGTTGGCAAAGGTTAACATCATAACTGCGTTAAAAGCATTAATAACATAAATAGCGTTTTATCATTTATTTCTATTTGCAACAGGTTTCCGTTTGCTTTTACTATTGAGCTACAGAGATACCTTTTTCTGAAAATGTACCTCTTTGCAAATATAAGCTGGCCCCTACAATAAAACTTTCATATGCAAGCAGCTTGAACACTCAGCTCATGGAATCTGGCCTTAACACAACAGAAGTGTCATAACAGCTGATACCAGCGAATGAATTGATGAACAACTGAAACATCAGCATTTTTTAAAGAACTGTTAGGAATAAGTCAATGCAACATCCGGTTATGGCTTTACTTTTAAATATTTATTTTTAGGCTGTTGCTGGTTTTATTCAGTCCTGAAATCCCATTTGGGGGCAATATGTAGCTAGATCAAAGTGAAGTAATTCTGGGGCAAAATGTTTGGTTTGAGAGAGGATTGAATGAATCTGCTTATTCCTGTACATTACAACTGTATTTTTCAATATTGCCTTTATATACATTGTACAGCACTGTGAAATATATAATAAATATAAATCAATAACTAAACTAAAAAATAAAATATAAAAAACTCAGAAAAACCTGACATACTTATTAGGAAAAAGCTTCAGTTTCCAGTTAAATGTCATTAAGGATGATATTTAAAACAGGGCTAGTTTTATAGCAGAGATACAAAAGATGAGTTATCTTTTTTTGTTTTATTAAATGAAAGATGTGTAAATGGGTATTGTCAATATTTTGAGTATAAATTGTATTTAAAGCGCTATATGTTGTTTACAAAATATATTTGTATTTAAGTATTGAAAATATCATTATTATATAAATATTAGAAAGCTTGAAGTGAAATGCAGTCTATAAAATGAATCTTAACGCACTCTTAAAATTGATTTATCAAATGTCATTAAGTATGATATTATCATTAACTTTTTTTCTAAATAAATCTATTTTCTTTATTTTTAGATTTTGGGAGAAAATGATTAGGTGGCAAATTCTCAGTTTCCTGCAAACTTCAAAAATAAATTTAGATCCAATATCTAAACCGCTACGTACCGTTTTGAAGGAGTTCTTTTCACGATGTGTTTTATAACTTGCTAGACATAGTAACATCAAATGTTTTGTTAGGTCTCTAATTTTGTGAAAAAGACTTTTATGTTGCAGATGTAGGCAACCAGGATCAGACTAGCGATGACGAGGCAGCCCTGTCACTTTACAGCCTGCTGCCACATGTTACGTTATAATGCAGGCAGGCCATACCCAGATGGAGCGGCATAATGGGTGAGTGTAGTGTGCTGTTAGCCAGGGACCCACTGGGCATTTCCCTGGGGTGCCAAATAGCCAGTCCTGGCCTGTAGATGATGTATTCACTACAACAAATTGTATCTAATTATACCTTGATAAAAGAATGTAATGGAATGTAACCTATAATGAGTTCATATATACTATAAAAAGTCTGTGGTTACAAGCAAATTATACTGGGGTATTTCCAAAAATGTTTGTTTCCGGCTCATTAGAGGAAAAAAAGAAAACTGTGATAATACAACAACCACGCATCATTCAAATTCCCAACAAATCCCAGACATAAGTGATTGATGATACCCATAAGATAACAGTTTGTAGAAGGGACGGTGTAGAATTTATCAAAATCACAGTTTTAAATTGAGTGTAACAATTTGATCACATCTACAGTCTAAAATAGGAAAAATGCAGATTTTTTTTAAATAGACTGCTTTTCTGTGGTATGTGTATTTTATTTAAAAATAACATCACGCACTTTACCACAGTTGTATCAGTAAAAGAATCTACTGAGTTAAAGTCTAATTAGCATTGAAGCTAACCTGATGGATTTTAATGATACAATAAAATAGTGCATATCATTTTGGAGATCAGGAATGCTATTTTGTATCTCTCATTATCATATTATGCCTGTAATGCTCCATGTAATCACTACCTAAATTGTTCACTGATGCAAAAAGATCAACATAGGGGAAAATATCAACAATGCCCGTGTTGAGTTTCTGCCTAAGCACTGTGCATATACTCGACCTTCACTTTACTATCACTATTATGTTTTATTTATATAGCACCACTATTTTACCCAGCGCTTCTTACAATACATACATTCAAAATGTATGACAAAACTAGAATTGGAATACTAAGATAAAATGATACATTATGGAAAGCGGGCCCTGTTTTTAATCTTAAAATTTAGAGTTTCTAAGACAAATCAAAATGGAATGACTGCCAAGAACTGGTTAGGTAGGTGTATTCACTAAATCTGTACATGAAGAGTTAAACAATGAAACACATTGTTTTCACTATTCACTAAACACTTTTCAAACAGTACCCTTCTTGTTAGAGAAGCTCACTGCGGTTGACCCCTCAAAATAGATTTAGATAGAATATTTACTGTGTTGAGCTCATATGCAAGCTGGTGGTTTAGTGAATAAACCTTTAATGGCTGATATTTAATTGTGACAAAAATAATTTGGGCAGGCAGCATTTTAAGAATACACCTGCTTTCACCCACTTTATGTTGTAAACACAGAGGTATACAGCCCTTATTGAAACCATATACAACCCCTACTGAAAAATAAAATAGCTACACAAAACACAAAAAAACTTTTTAATTAAGTCTTGTTAAGATCTTTCTTGATATAAGTAAATGGACTACAAAATATAAACCAACTATGTAATAATAATCTATTAATAATAAACTATGAATAATCCATAATTTGAAAAACTAAAAGTACACAGGCTATAATACATATTTCAATATTACACTAGGCACTAATAAAGCAGATTTGTATTATTTATTTTAAATCTTCTTTACAACACAGAAAGTAAAGCTGTGGAATTCAATGCTAATGACCTGTCATATGATTGGGTTGAGTGGCATTGCATAGATGCTTATAATATGAAAGGCTATAGAGGACTTCTGGTATATATTGGTGACATTATACAAACGATAATGTTATGGTTGTATTGGTAAACATATTTGAAGTCACACATGGACATCATTGTCTTATTATATTTTATAATGGATTTTTTGTTTGTTTTCTTGTGATGTCCTTGAGCCGCATGTATATAGGCAATGCATTCCTCAAATTTTGCACCAAGTGGAACCATTGCGCAAATCCAGGAGAACATTTTCAAATCTAATCATAAATGAAATTGGTAAAATAATTTTATTGCCACTTCTGTGGCAAAAGTTCTACTCTGCCTCACAGTCATGTGAAGCAAAAACCATGGTCATGGGAACTGTGGTGACACGATCCCGTGGCATGTCGTATTGTGTAATCAGTGGATCCGCTGAACAGAGTTGATTCAAATAATTATACTACGTTCCTCAAAATTTGGAGCTTTAGATGTATGCTTAGCTTATGCATGATGATTAAAAGATATGTTGTGAAAAATGATAAAATACAAGAGGTGATGAAATCTCTGGAATATTGGTCTGCTGTTTTCATTTACAAAACAGAAATGCAAAGACAAAGCCTTTCCACTATTCATGAATAATATATTATCATAAACATGTCTATGCCAGAGCATAATGCAGTAATACACTGTGACAGAATGGATTACCGGTATATAAAAAAGAGTCAGTGTCCTAACGTTAATTTCCTCTTTGAGGAGTCGTAAGAGCAAAGATTTATGTTAAGTAGCCACTTCCTAATTTAATGTTAGGATGTTACCTGCAGTGAAAATAAATGAAGGAATCAAATAGGCTGATACAATTTATAAGAATACAAAGTTTCTCCAAACATTAATAAAGTAATATATTGGCTTATTGTAATGAAGGATGTAATTTAATTATAATAAAAAGCAGAATTATAAAATATGCATCTATGAAAACACTGAAATCGAATTTTTGTACAAACAATATAGAACATCTTATATGTTTCAGTCTTGACATACAGCAAGGACGGGTTGATGGAAAATGAAGTGCTTATTTTGGCCAATAATTGGAAACAATCACATAAAAAATTACTGCCAACCAATAAAATCCTACTGTCATAAAAATATACTGTTAGTGAATCTATTACTCTGCAGTTTAAGGTTTTAATGAAAACTCTAATGAAAATAATAATTTATGATTTGTGATCTGACTTTGTAGAACATATCATGTGGCCTTTTAGGTTAAGCCCCTCATTATGATGTTTCCAGGAATCTCCTTAAACATCAGCAAATCTAATTTAATCCTGTTCCTTTGATGGGGATGACCTTTACACCAATATTTTAAGATATTATAAAGAATATAATTTTACTTTCACAGTAAAGAAATCTAATGAATTATAGACTCCCCTTAAGTGTTTTATTTTATGAACAAATCTATGGTGAATCTGATTTTGAATCTTGTTGTTATTTATACTATTCCTCAGTGCAGGAGGACTCAGCCCTTTTATTCAATTATTCACTTTATTGTATTACATGATACAGATATAGTAAATTAATTTTACATTGGCATTTAAAAAACATGAATTTATGTTCAACATCTATGATGCTGATGTCAATCAACAATTTCATATCTATTCAAGATGCCTCCAAACTGATAACGTATTCAACTACATTTTGGGAATGTGAGTTGCTGATTTAACTTTGAGTATGATCTATTGGGGGTATAGATCCTTTATAAGTCCAGGGTTTATAGGTTCCGTCTTTAAAACTAGAGGGTCAAATTCTGTGGATTCTTCCACCTTTATTACCAGTACTTGGAAAAGTACTCATAATTCCCTAAGGTGCTTTAAATGGAAGCTAGCCTGAGGATTAATGGATAGTGCCCCACAACTTCAGATGTCCAAATGTGTATACAGCAGCTCAAACTATTTTTCTTATGCTTTGTTTCCGTTTTTGTCTTATTTTAGATTGCTAGAGTTGACAAAAAATAATTTGTAAACTGATGCCACATCGACCCTTACAAATATAAGTGTTCCAACTAGCAGTACTCAATGTATTCTAAAGCATTATTGCCCCCCCACTTTGCCTGACATAGGATAAATCAATGTAAAAAAACGTATTATGTGTTTCTACTGCTTTTTACTAGATGTAAAAATTAAATAAACCTGTTTCCCATGGAAATTATTAATATGTGTGCCAGAGGCTTAAGCAAAGCATGGCTCTCCACAGTAGCACGTGAGGGGTTAAGTAAATACTCAAGTGCATTCCATGTTGAGCTTAAAGGAAACAGGAGTTGTTTAAAACATCTGCCATTTCACCTTCACTTAACAGAACTCATGTCTGTTCCCAATCATCCAGAAAACAGAAATTATGGCGTTTTATAATGTCTTGACCAAAATGTACAAAGAATGTCAAGCAAAATTATATTCGAGTTTCTACTGATTGAATGATGAATTTCCAGGTGACGACCACATTGGCAACATTCCCAGAGATGGATAATTTCCCATATAGGCTTCATTTATTTTGGAAATACTAAAAAACAAAACATCAAAGCACATTGTGTGTTTTTTCTATGAAAGGTGTAAGTGTTTAAAATGATGCGTACATACAGATTTTTAGACATTTATACATTTTTCAAGTGCCTAAGATAACATAAAAAAAAAACTTATTTTATAATAGCTCTGTATAAAGGAATAACAACAACAACAATGTTAAGGGGTATGCAGAATGTACTGAGAATCTTCATTTGTGGTTGAATTTTTAAATCAAGGGCTTAGCTAGTAACCATTGAACAAGTGACCTATGAAATGCAGAAAAAAGTCTATTTTAAAGCAAATTATCTTTCTAGAATAAATGGAAGAATTTTATAGAATACCTTTTTTTATATTTACTTTTTTTATTATATTGATCTACAATTGTTTTGAAAAGATTTTAAACAACTTGACAGAGGGTTGAGTCCATATAATGGCCTCCCTTGTTTGATGGTACCATTGGTTGTCAGATACATGGATACTATTTGTTTGGAGATTGATATCCATATATTTCCACCATTATCTCGAGAAAGACCATGCATTCCGGCTTTGACTTGGCTACATAAATTTTTGAGATTGTATCCACATGCCCATCTGTTCAGCGGTTCACTGGACCAGAGCCGTAGGAAGGGTGAGGCGAGAGAGGCACTCACCTTGGGCGCAGCTGTGAGGGGGCCCGCAGTCGCCCAATCAGCAGCTGCAGCCTCCAGGACTAGTTGGGGAGATCACGGATCTCTCTAACCAGCTTAACAGGGCCCCGTGGTGAATCACATTGCTGCCAGCCCCTAAAAAAACAGCTACACGATTGTGCTCTCCCTAACCAGCCCTGCTCATCAGGCGCCCCGTGGGCAGTGCTCACCCAGGCATCAGCACTGGTCTGGAGGTGTCCGATCATAATCCCCCTCTAACCGGCCCAACATTAGGGAGCGCGAGGTCTGCCAACTCAGACCTCGGCTTCTGTTCTCCATAATCACTACGTGTCGGCAAATGATGCAGAGCACCGGGATATGATGTCACCCCGGCACTTTACATCAATAGCCTCCGCATAGTGATGAGGCAGCACTAAAGCAGAGGCCTGGAGTGACAGACCTCACGCTCCCACCACAGGATGGAAGATAGAAGAGGATGGGGAGAAAGGGGTGTAAGGGCTGTGTATATGTGTGTGTTTGTAAGCTGGTGTGTGTGTGTAAGGGTACTGTGTGTGTGGATAGTGTGTGTGTATGGGCAGTGTATGTTTAAGAGCAGTGTATGTGTAAGAGCAGTGTAGGTATTTGTGTTTTTAAGCTGGGAGTGTGAGGGAAGTGCATGTGTATATACGTGTGTATGGACAGGCTTGTGTAAGGGCAGTGTATGTGTATATGTCTGTTTATGGGCACGTGTGTGTAAAAGCAGTGTGTATAGGCAGTGTATGCATATATACGTGTTAATGGGCAGGTGTGTGTAAGGGCAGTCGTGTGTAAGGGCAGTGTATGTGTATACATGTGTTTGTGAGCTGGTGTGTATGGGCAAATAAAACAACCTGGGGGACATAATTTTCCATTCATGCCTCAGGCGCAAAAGGAGCAAGCTACAACTCTGCACTGGAGATTTGGAAAATGTGTCCTCCATAAAGTCTACCCCGCTATAAATTACACTGAGCATGCCTCTAATAAAGCAAGTTGTTCACCAAAGTTTTGATATATTTAATTCAAGAACATCTCGAAAATAGGGTGGACAACAACAACACAGATGCCCAATGGCATAGTAATACCAAAATAAAGTAATACTGTATAATTATATAATAGTAGATGTGTGCTAGCTTAAATAGCATTAAAAGTTAAAGCCTTTGGCTTTGGTGGTAGAGGACGCAGTCCATTTTAACATTGAGAATCAGATATGCATATGAGAGAGAAACACACTGGCAAGAGGAACAGTCACATCTGAGATAACATTAAAACTGAATCCAGTATTGGAAAATATTCTGTTATTGTTTCGTTATTTTTTATGATGCAGATGTTATTGAAATTAATGTTTTCATCTCTCCATTAACCCCTTTGTGACAATGGCTGATTTTTTGTTGTACTCTTCGTGACAATGGCTGTTTTTACATTTCTGTGCTGCTCGTGTTTAGCTGTAATTTTATTCTTTCCCGTTTTTCCCAAGTTATATATTGTTTTTGTCAGGACAAGAAGGGCTTTCTTTAGATGTCATTGTTTTGATTGTATCATATTATTTACTTCAACAAAAGTATAAAATATGGTGAAAAATTGTGAAAAAAATGACTTTATCTATCTTTTACTCATCTATAAAAGCTAATGAAAAAACCTGCTAACTATATTCTACTATTTGTCCTGAGTTTAGAGAGTTTAGAAATACCCAATATTTTTGGTTTTTTGCTGTTTTCTGAGGGATACATTTGGGGCGTGTGATCCACTGCCCATGCCCTATTTGGTACATTTTTGAGCTTGGCCATTTCAGTGTGCCCTAAAAAAACATATATACCCCAGGGTATTTCAAATCCTGATATATTAACTCTTTGTCTGCACACATTTTACAGTTTGCAGTAGTATTTGTTTGTGTATTTTTCCCCACACAAGTACTGTATGAATTTACAGATCCTGGTACATGTTACTTTCACACAACACCCCAATATGTGTACAGAAATCCAAGAATCTTGTTTTATATGGCATTCCGAGACCCATTGGGTTATTGGTCCATGAATAAAGTTTTTGATACATTTGGTTCCCTACACTGTCCCTTAATGAATTTTTGCAGATTTCAATCAAAGCCTCTTATTAAATAAACAAAACCAATTCAAAGGGTAATGTCCACATTCTTTCTGTGTGATTTACCAACACGTTTTTCATGCAGACCGTGAAGCATCACAAGTTAGAATAACAGTCTGTGGCATCTGCAATTATTGTTTCTAATGATAACATTGTGCAGCTCACATTACAGCACACTGAACTGTCTTTCTTCAGTCTCAATTTCATACGAAAGTTTTTCCCCTGCTCAGTGTATTAAGCTCTTCTCCCAAGGCATTGCATATAGCTGTAACAGTAATTAACAATAATAAGAACTATCGCTTAGGAGTCGCTACTTACACTCTGTTTAATCTCAATGGAAAGGATTACTACAAATATTTACAACAGAACATCTGTATGACTGAGCATTGCAAAAATGGCTTAGCACCAAAAAGTATTATGTAAGCTTTCACTTCGCAAAAAAAAGTAGTCCCATCTCAGTTTATTACAGCTTCCGAATAAAGAAAACCATAAATTAAAATTGTGCACATATTCTTTATAATTTCCAAATTCAGTTGAATGTTGAGAAAGCAGTCAGATTAAAATGATAATCAACTGGGCAGAAGATAAAGAGCTGATGACATTTTTTAATACAAATTAAATTAAATCCACCCCTGTGGATCTTCACCAGTGTCTTTCCATAAGAGTGTAGAGACCTCTTTCTGCTCATAGAGGTCAAATCAGTTTGCATATTCTCTTTTTGTGATGGACAAAGTGTTCTTTTGTAGTTTGGTTAGTAATGTTTTTCAACCAGCTCACTCGCCTCTCTTTTTAGAGCCTACCCTGACCCTAGATTGGCAACCTTCCATCATTGATGGTAAATAAAAATTCCAGATGGAGCTTTTGCAAGCCAGTGTTTTCATAAACAAATACTCATGGACTACTTTATGGTTGGGTTGTATGGATATCTGTACCTAAACACAACCAGGGTATATTCAACTCCTAATTTATTTTTGGTTCTTCAGAAGTAGTTTTCAGAATCACTGCACTAACCTATTTCATTCTAGGTCTCTAAATACACTCAGAACTTCCCTTTCTCCCTCGTCCTTGTCCACATTCTGCCTTCACAATAACATGAACATGAAGTTGGCAGTCTGGAATATAACCAAGCAGCACTGCTCGAATTATTGGGTGATAAGGACAGAAAACAAAGTTTGACTATATTTTATCACAATTAAAGATATATATATGGGTGGCCATAATAAATTATTTTGTAGAACAGGCATGTACCAATCTGAAAAATTCCCACTGTCATAAGGTAATTAATAGACCATTATAACACCAGACATATTGTCTACCAAAAAGAATTATTATGAGCCTTAGCAATCATACCTCAGTGATTAATTAATATCATCGCGGATATACCAGTATGCGTTACCACATGAAAAGACGCCTGGCCAGTGTCGCTAGCTCCTTATATTATCCATTCCTGTGGATGTTTATATGTGTCTCTTTGCTCAAAAAAGGGGAAAAAGAGCTTGTTATACAGTCTGGATAACGAGTGCAATGCTGTTCTTAGGCTGCCAGATGAAGGAAATCATCATGCAACATTTTATGATAACAACACTGATGAAGGTTCAGAAAAGATTCTTAACATATAAACCTCATATAAGGCAGGGCTGTCTGATATGCATGACAAGTGTGGATAGCTGATCTCTTTCCTAACACTTGGGAGTGATGTGAAGAGTAAGACCAAACCGAAAACAGAAACTCAATGAACAAACAAAAAATATTTTCCCAAGATATCAACGTTGCTTGCAAAGGCTACATTTTTCTACCCTGTATGGAAGTATGCATTCACTTGCCTAGAAAGTAATGAAAACAATAATTTTCATGCTTTTAATATGACACATTTTTGTAGCAACCTCCCCTCTCTCGGTTAAAGGCGTTCCAGAGCATAGGCTGGATGGTCATTTATAAAACTATTAAAACAATAAAGGGATACAACACATAAATATGGTTAATACCAGGGATGCAACACTTCAATATTCACCAGCCACGGTCTTTGAATATCTAAACTTAAGCACAAGAATCTCAATAAGAAACTACCTGTTTTCAGTCATGATAATACGTATTCTCCATTTTCCTCACTACACCTTTTAGGAAAGACAGTACATCTTTGAGACCCAAATCCCTCTGTCTCTCCTTCCTCCCATGATGTCTCTCTTTTCTATAACTCCAAATATGTGCATTTATTAGTATCATAATGTGATTTCCTTTACCAAATATATTAATTAAAAGCTCTATCAAACATCCTGCCTCTAGGACACAGATCTAACGAAATCCACTAAAAAAGTCTCTCTATGAAACATTTCAAATGTTGAAATTTTGATGTTATATGTAGAACAAGGAATCTCGTCAAAATAAAGTCGCATTAGCCCAAGAAAAAATAAGTTAAAGAAGATAAGTTTTATCGGGCCAACAAATATAAAGAAAATGCCAGAAAAAAACAAACAAAGGTGCACACGCTTTCAGGACCACAGAGGTATTTTGTTTCCATCTGAAGAGAAGACCTCTAAGATCTTGAAAGCTTATTCAACATTACATCTTTTTCTATGTTTGCTCAATAAAAGATTTTTTATGCTTCGTACAGGATACAGGACCTTGTCTGAGGGAAGCTACTGTTCATAAGAGCAAGTAAGAGGACACTTCTTTCCCTTGCTAAGGTTTAAGAAAGGGATTCTGAAGTTTCCCTAAATAACGGTGAAAGGCCTGTGTAGGAGAAACTGGGATTTTATCCAGTTGTATACACAATATATTATTTGGTCTCATATCTGTAGATGTTTGTGATTAGTCAGCTTTAGACAAAGTTGTCTTGGGTCTACATTTTACTCTGTGAATAAATACACAAGGTATTATCAGCAGCGTATTCTAGGGATGGATAGCCCTGCTGGGCAAACCAGGCTCCCTGGTTTCCAGTTGCTCAATGGGCAGTTTTCTGATTATCCTAGCTGGCCCATCACTCTATGGAGGACTGTGTCAAGCTGGTCCCTTACTTATCCAGTATCCTCTAAGATATAGAACCAAAATGTTGGGAAATTACCGGTACATCATATAGTAGCGCTCTGTTTCAAAACATTGAAAGGTGGCCATGCAGGAGCTGTGATTTTGGCCAGCCGGTTGGTCATGTGGGATTCCATTGTCTGAAAAGTGCCACAGAGGTACAGCTTGAAAATTGGGAATACCATATATATATATATATGTATGTCCTGATGAAAGTCTATAAATATAGAGCCTGAAACGTTGACTTAGGATATGGAGTTTTGTGAAATTATTTATAAACAAGTCCCATGAGTGCCGGCAACTACTTTTGGAATTTAATTGCCGGGCAGAGCAATTAAGGTTGGTGTGCAATTGTATATCTTGGATTATATATATATATATAATATATATATGTTAAATATTTTATAGTATAAAAAAATAAGTTAGCATGACTGTAATAATTAAATATGCGGATTATCCCCATTAATACTTTCTCTTTAAGCAACCATAAACCTACTAGCCTACTGTGTAACCATTTATGGACAATGTTGATACCAACTGTATCCTAAATCCTAAAAAAGTTTTACAAAATTAGTCACTTAGGTCAAATGTGTAGTGAACAGATTTATAATCCAGCATAGTTAGCATAGACTGTCTACACACTTATATAAATGATTCCTAGACATTTGTAAGGTTTATAATTTCTCCAGAGGAGCTGTAAATCTTTTTTTTTTTTAGGACTTAAAAATCCAGTCGCATTAAAGGATTCTGTTCGTACGTATTTGCTTTCGAAAAATTATAATGCGCATGTTTTACAATTGCCATTTTTGTGAAACACAATCACGGCAGCTGTAATAATGCTTGTATTTATTACAGAAAATACTTCTGGCAATAGTTTAATCTCCTGCTTATTCATTGCTTAGACTAAGAAATTATTTTAGAGCACATGACGCGACTTAAATTATACATAGCCATATACCCAATCATTCTACATGGATAAAGATGATATGGTATGGAGAGCCAACTCCATCCAGTAGACGCCACTTTGCAGAATATAGTAAGCTGTTTTCCGGAATCTACGCTATGTCTTGTGGATATAGATTGATATAGTTGGAAGGCATCTTCTAGCCGCACTGAGCGTAAATGGCGCCTTCCAGAACACCAAAGTAGACAGTTTGGAATGTCTAGATACATGTAAAAATTCTTTAGACCACTCTTCTTTTGGTACAGCAATGCAGTCATGTGCCTTGTTTTAATTCATGTTTGTGATGCTCTATCTAAAGTTGCAAATATTTTTCATATTTAAAAAAGGAGCAATATAGCAATTTGGAATCAGCTGAAATGAATAATGCCTTTTAATTACATTTTAAGATGTGTTTTGGGCAGACGTTAACATTTTCTAATTGTTCTGACTTCTATTTACTGTGCACAAGTAATAAATATTGTCAATAAATGATACATTTGAAAACAAAACAACCAGTGTTTCCACCAAAAAAGTGATTTAATATGATCTAGTTGAGGAAACAATATAAAAATATTTGTGAAAGTGTGTTTTTACCACTATGTTTTTAATGTACAGTTATATCTGAAAATTGCCGTAAGCTATCCAATTCACTGGTATTGTTTCCTAATTAAAAAATTGATCATAACATTAGCACACCAAAATGTATAATACATTGTTATTATCATGACCTGCCAAATCTTAAATTTGCCTTAAACCATCTGGTCACACTGGGGACTTATTATTGGTATGTGTCTTGTTTTTTCTGTAAGTCAAATTGTTATGTTATGTACTGCATGTTATGTCTTGTCTACCCATTGTACAGCACTATAGAATATGATGGGTCTGTTTAAAACAATAAATAATAATAATTTATAATGGGCATTTACTAATAAATGAAAAAAATCAAATGCATTAATATAAGCATCTTATTTTAGTATTTGCTATATTTGATTGAATCAGTCATTTAAAGATGTGTTTTTTTTAGGAAATAAGAAAATAATTTAAAAAGTAAATAGTGTAATACATTATTTGTTTTCATTATGCCATTGATTGGCATACAACTGAGAAAAAATGCAATAAATGTAATGTTCATGATTTAGCAAAGATATTCAACCTGTGGTTCTTTATACTGATATAAAGAACAGTTCTGGCACAAACCTGTAATATATTTGTACAGTTACTACAGCAACAATTGATGATGATGATCATTATTGTTTTATATAGCTCCATTATATTTCGCAGCACTGTACAATGGGTTACCAGGTCAAAACAAGCAGTATATAACATACCTATTTGACTTAGAGAAACAAGAGGTAAGGAAGGCCCTGTTTAAACCATCTTACAATTCCATTTGACCTTTTGTTACAAAGGCAATGCAATAGTTAATGCGGAAAATGTTAATTTGGGATGAACCAGTAGAAACATCATGTTGGTTTCCATTAAATGTTTAAATTTACTAGATTAGTAGTGAAATTATTCCAGTGGATAAATGTGGCTTTTAAGGATGCGCAATAAAAAAAATAATAAAACAATTTCTCCAGTGGGACCAACGTTTTTCATGCAGAATAAGCAACAGAATTTGATACCCATGCTGCATAGGGCTCTACTGTTGATAATCAACTTATTCTTTGTAGAAAAGGCATGTATAACAAAACATGCGAGTTCTTTGCTATAGAAGGTACTGTCCATGTAATCTAAAACAGTTACTTAATTGAAAACAAGCTGGATTTCCTTAAAGTAGTTCAATACCCGACTTAACCCAAGGCTTGATATGTTTCTGCAGAATTTAGGGGCCAAACAAAGAAATGCATAAAGATGAAAATAAAATGGTACCTTAAGTTAGGAGGTAGATCTAAAAATCTAAGAGCCATGAGCTAGCTGATTTCCAGGATTTGACAAACTCTGTCTTAAACTCCTTGATATAGGATAGCTTGATTTTTATGTTCAAACGTAGTATTCAATTCTGTTTTGCCCAGGTATTTTTTTTTATACTTTATGCTGAATTCAAAAGATATCAATCTTCACTTTTATCCTTCTGAAAAAAAATCATATGTAACGGAAGCCCTATGATATGTATCTAGGTCCTGGTAACTTGAGAGATAAAGTGAAAAGAAAAACTTGCTATTATGACAAATTCAAAATATATGTAGATCCAAAAAAATACATAAAAATGATGAAGACAATGGTTTTGTGTTTTTTTCCCATTTCAGGGACAGATTTACCAGTTCACACGAAAATAAAAAGGCAGAGTTGTATTATCAATTTATGAGATTAAGAAATCCTCTGCATAGTCGTCTAGTCTCCTGGACTGTGCAAACTAAATAAACGGTGCAGTTGGATGTGCTCCCTTGGCGGACCACTAGAGGGTGCTAGAAACCACACAATAGCCTATCCATAGCCTCTAGTTTTAAATGGGCTGATGAACATAGCCCTAGTTGCCCAATTGTTTCCCTAATATGTGTTACCTTCTTTGTATTGGAATGAAGACTTTTCTATTTCAAAGGCATTTTATATAGTACCTCACAGATTTATTTTTTGTGCTGCAGGGTATTCACTTTAAGGGTTGGGCAATACCAGGCCATGAAGCTGTCAAAGACACATCACTGTAGAGATATTTTACCTGAGCCTGTACAGTAGATGTAGGCTACATAACATATCTGAGAGTGACAACATGGACAAAAGCTGCTCTAATTGCGCTTGGCTCAAAGGTTTATTTGAGGTGCGCTCCAAAATGTGTGTGCTCAAAAAAGTGATATATGGTTTCCATCAAACTGATGGAAGATGTCCACATTTTTTATCACTGCAATACATCTACAAAGAATCTGGGAAACCATCAAATAATAGCACGCCATAGCCACTGTTTAATGCGGACCATGGTATAATGTCCCCCACACATGCACACACACACAAACATGTTGCTACATGCTTGCCTAGGGGGTTAATCACATGTTTGAATGTGTGATATGAGTCATTCTAAACCCTGGCTAAATTCAGAGCTAATCAGTACTCACTTAGTCATCTCGTAACTATTATATTACCCCTCAAAATCACTATGTTTTTTGACTGCTAGATTTATGTTTTTTCCTCAGATTTTCCCTTCGTTGCAATGTTCACATCAGTGTTAAAGATAAATATGTACTATATATTTGTAATATTTGTAATATGTACTGTATATTATTTTTTATGGAGCAATTTCCAAAGCATTACCGTCTGTCACACTTACTCTTTAGACTAAATAACAAAAGTTTAAACACATAAATATGGTATCAGCTTGTTCCAAATCCACCATCTCTAAATTCTGTAGGTTTATGAGATGTTTAATAGTTACCCATCAACCAACTCATATTTCACTTGTATTTTCTATTAATCATTCATTGTTAATGCTACCTGAAACCTATTGCAAGGACCCGTATGTGTTTTGTTATTGAGAGCATATAGATTTTGAAATTACAATGTAGAGATTTATCTATGTAGTATGTGTAGGAATAAACAAAAAAAAGTACAAGTCTCTAATTACGTCTCTGCCAATCAAGTCGGATCACTGAGTTGATGATTCCTTTACTGATAAAAGATTAGAACCCTCTTTACATGATCACAAAGTCTGGTTTTAAGCAGATAGAGGGCTATCTTAAAATCTTTCACAGCCAGCGGATTCTTCCAACACTGTGGTATCCATTGCTAGTTTTCCCGAAGAGAAAGTGTTTAGATAATTAGATCATAGCATCACACAGACTGTCTGAGTTTTTTTTTCTCTCTATCTGGACAATTTTTACTTTCTTGTTACGCTTGCTGTTTTATGTTAAAAATAATCTACACACATACATATATATATATATATATATATATATATATATATATATATAATTTTAGTACTTTAAAGTTTTATGGGCTATAATTTTAATTTATAAGGCAATTTAATTACGTTTCATAAACTTCTTCAGCTAGGACTACAATGACTTTTTCACAGACACTGATTAACTTATCTATTTGGCACATGCGTTTTTATCACTCACAACACACTGCAGCTACAAATGCTTATTAAGGAAAAGTCTGGTGATTTGATCAGGGAGTAAAAAGCTAAAAGAAACACATTTTTTTTTGGCTGCTGGAGGGCACGACTTCACTCACACAGACACTTTCTACCCTACATGTCCCATCTGTAAGCAGTTTTACATGAATTTACTGAGGTCTCTTGCTGAGCTGCCAGTAGTTTGGAAATAAAGTCAAGATAACACATGGACCTCCCTACCAAATAACCCAATGACCATCATTGGCAGAAACTTTGGATTACAAAAGGAGACATGCTTCTAAATATTTTCGAAAAACAAAACCATATATATCAAATATTTTTATTAGGGTTGGGATTCGCTATCGGTATATTTGTCAACGTGCGTTGCATGCGCCATTTTTGTATTGATAATTAGGGAGGGTAAATTGGTAGGTTTTGCGGATCTAGTTGACACTTCTGCTCGGTTGGAAAAAGGGTGGTTCGAGTCCTTTTTACTAGTTTACTTAAACTTGATGATCTGTTCAGATATATAATTGTAAGCTTTAAGTGTCCTAAAGCGCTCATATGAAGGCCAATGCCATTATAGCTGCGCATTTTTTAAGACTCTGGCTTGAAACTAAACTCCTGTGCAAGTAATAATCTCCAGATCTCATCCAGCAGGCAAGGGGTGTGTCAAGAAGCCAGAACAAAATCAGATATCTAGAAACCAAATACGTGATGGTATAAGTACAAACATCTTGTATGTATGGTGGGATTCTGGTAACATTCAGGGAACTTCTGAGGCATTCATGCAATGATTTAGTTAGTAATGGGATTTGCAAGAGAGGATAGAGACATTCCAATTACAAACTAATTACCAGTGATTACCAAGATGTGCTGAGCAAATAAACTTAACTCATACAATGCCAACTCTTTCTGTTTTTTTTTTCTTGTATATGACTCCTTGATTTTGGGGCTTTAGGGTGTTAATAAAGACATGCTAACAACTGCAGACAGATCCGTCTTTTAGCTGAAGCATACACATTGCATATCAGGGTTTGCCTATTCTCTCCTTTTCTTTGCTGGATATTTGCATCTGTGCCCCAGGCATCATTCTCTAGAAATGAATGAACTCCAACAGCTATTTGCTAATCACAAAGGTAATTAAGTAGGCTCTTCCTCTTCTACTCAATTTTAAACCAAAAGGTAGGTTTTAAAAAGAATGGAGGGAGAACTAGATATCCAAGAACCTTGCAACTTAAGTGGCAGGAGTAGTAGGAGCAGCAATAGAGGTATGTATGTATGTATGTATGTATGTATGTATGTATGTATGTATGTATGTATGTATGGGTATATGTGTTTGTAAACAACACCCTGCTTTCTGCTGCCCCTGTCTGCCACTGGTGTGGTCTAGGCTTAATCTGAGTTTAAACTGCATGGATCCATCGGTCATAAGGTGAAACTGTATATGTTTCCCCTATTAACTAACCCAGTCAAAACAAGAACAAGAAAAACTCCATCTGTATCTGATAAGGAAAGTGCAGGATTTCAATTAAAATGCACTTCTCAGGGGTAGGCTTCTCCAACATGTCCCCTATTAACAGGACACCTACAGAAGTGTAAGAGAAAAGTACAGATGCAGTCAAGACATTCTGTGTCCTTGAAAACGATCGACTACAACTCCCAGCATCCTTATTAGGACTTTGACTGGCAAAGATCAGCTAATCCAAAGGTACTCCTGCCCATAGCATAAATGGGGGGGTCCCACACTACAAATGTGGGGGTAGATTTATTTTATTAAGTGAAAGGAAATCATTTGCTGTGGGCTAATGGACGATTAAAACTACTTGTAAAACCAACACACTTTTTTACAGGGTTTTCCTAATCCTGCACTACATCACCAAGGGATCAGCAGCACACATGGATACATTTAATCACTGGAAATTGGTTTATAGTAATTGCCAAATCATTAGAGAATAATGATGATACCATTATTGTAAAAGCATTTTTATCACTGTATGGTCTCAACTTGCCTTATGGTGTTAAGTTAACCCTTTGAGTATTTGTTTTGTTATATATTAATAACTTGAGCATACACTGATACAGTGTACCTGGAAATTGATATAAACTAGATTTGGGAGGATTACATTACATTACAGTATGTACTTTTATTTGGAATAGCAGAGCTAAGACTGGTTGGGACCATAGTCATTTTCATACATTTTTGATTATACAATAGTGGTGCCCATTCTGGATGCAGGGTCCATTCTGTACCCCTATGACTATATGTAGTAGATTGTGACCTCTGCTATCCATTATGGGGATCCAGAAACACAAGAGCACAAATCAGTAGCAGGTGAATTTCGCACCGGCACTGACACTTACTTCTGCGATGTCGCCTCCCTCTGGGGACCTGCTGGCTGTCAATGTATTCCAAAAAGTTCAAAATGATAAAACACAAAGAAATCAGTCGCAATTGCATAGTAACCTTATAATGCTTTCCTTCCTATGTTCTTCAGTCTGGAGTTTTATGGACTCCTGCAATTCTTTCTTTCCAGATGATCCAGAAAAAAAAAAAGCAAATAACTATCCACAACCGATTTCCAATAAGAACTTGGCAAGAGGAACAGAGCAGATGAAAAAAAAAATGATAGTGGAAGGTTACTTTTCAATTTTCAGATGGACATGGTGTGTTGTTGAAAAGTCAGCAAGCAGGCTCCTGTGAGAGGCTGGGAGTGATGCAGGTAGCATGTTGCATGGAGGCAGCTGGCTAAGCTTGTGTTGCAGAGATCCTGGGAAATGAAATCTTGACCAGACAAACCAGAGGCAGTCCAGAGAATCCAGGTCATATATGTTACTGGTGCTCCAGCTTTCATCTGTCAGTTGCAATAACCACAGGAGCAACCCATCCACCGCTTGTCCTACATCTGATCTAAACTGGAGAAGCATCCATCTGACATCCAGACTCTCTGATAGCCATCTGTGATATTACACTAGCAGACCAAGCAGGCAAACTCATAGACTCAGACACAAGCTAAAGACTGGCCACTGAACCCTTGCCACTTGAGCAGCTAGATGCTTCCAGCTTCTCCAGAGTTGTTTTTTCCTGATGAGAAATCTAGAAGTTGCAGGTTCATAAAACTAAAAAAAAATCTGTAGTCTTCAAGGACCCACACTGCTTCTATGGGATTTCAGTTCTTCTGCTTTGGTAGATGTCGAGTAGATCAATCTCCATATCACTGAGTGCATGTAACTATGCGGGCTGCACACTCAAGACTGCCTGCTCCTGCTGTCAACACAGACTCTCCTGACTATGCCCTCTCTCCCTGATTCTGTCTCTCTCCCCTACTATTCTCACCCCCTCCTCTTTTTAAAAGAAAGCCGAAGATTGAGTGTGTAAAGTAAACTACAATGGGACGTGGGCAGTGCTTTGGGGTGAGGTGGGGGGAGAAAAAGCTAAGTGCTAAAGGAAACCCTTCTATCGTCTATACGTAGAGCTCTGGGTTGAATTATCCCATAGAGAGAAAAGAGGGAGAGAGGGGAAAATACAGAATGTACCTCCAGCTCTAACATTCAGTGTCAAACAGTATGATCACTTAAAAGTAGACCTTTCATTTGTTTATAGGAATGAATCAGTACTTTAGATGGAGAATCACACTCACTCTTCAGGACTTCCCTCAACTATTGACATATAGCTATTAATGCTTTACGTTATGAGAAGCAATGCACATATGATTCCTGGTACCCGTATTCTAAGTGACTGTGCCATCCCTTAGACACCCAGCTTCTGTTAGGATTACATGAAATAAATGTATTTTCGCCTCCTCTTGGCTGCGTGGCTTGATGGTGATTGGAAATGCTAGTGTCATAGCTCTTTCCGAAATAAGCTCAATCAAACTTAAACTATCAATTTTATTGGACATTTTTAAAAAATTGTGGTACACTATTTTCTATATTTATAGAATTATTTGCCATTTATATCTCTAAAAAAATATAAATGCACAAACTTACAAATGTTTATCCAGTTTATATATATAATTATATATATATATATATATATATATATATATATATATCTATATATATTATACACTTCTAGTTTGTGCACTGGCCATAGTAGTATTTAAGTGTGGGAAAGTTCACTTAATCATTTTTAAATTATAGCTCTTTATGTGCCCTCGGTCTCAAGATTCCTGACAACCTAATGGTGCTTCATTTGAGAAAAGTACTGTCATGTCCAGCCATAATGGAAGACTATTGTTCTTTCACAAAGTGAACATAAGGAGGGAGAAGGAAAGGTAAGAAATTATAGGGATTAACCTCACCTTCCTTATGCTAATCCCTGGTTTCTTCTTCTTCCATAGCACCCCCTTGGGTGTTAACCTAATACTGGCTGACAATGGTTTCATCTGAACATACTGCACAGTTTTTAATGTATCTGCTTAGAGAACAAAATAGATCTTCAGAGCATCCTATGTAGTCATAAAAAAGGTAAATAATGTGGGATTTTGAGAAAATGTTGTATAATAGATTGTAACATTTCTGTACCAGTATGTCTTAACATGTGTTAATGTTATTGCCAATCCTGTATATTGTCATTTTAATGTCACTGTTAAATATTGTCAGTGTCCTCTATTATAACAACACTATGTAATTTGCAGGTGCTATATAAATAAATAAATATAATGTAATAATTGAGGAGTAAATGAAATGTTTGAATGAATATTCATTAGGCTAACTTTCAATATTAAAACTAGTGTATAATGCTATAAATATGATATTCATGTACATACCTACTTGTGTGCTTGTGCATGTTCACATATATATTTTATTATATTTTTGTATGGTGATATTAGCATGTTTTTATTTAATGTTTATCAGCTTGAAAGTATTTTGATATTTTTAAATGCTTGTTATGCCTTTGTAATGTATCAGACAATATTTCCCTTTTCTGGCTTTTTGTATCACTTTGGGGAGTTTTTAAAACTTTGGGATGTACATAAAATAGAAAAACAAGACAATGTCAATGTAACGTGGATTACATGACAACGGGCTTCATTTACACTGCGGCATTATGTTTTTTGCAGTATTTGGAACAAATTCAGTATTTGGTAGAGCAGCTTTTTAAGCTGATGGAAAGTAAAAACTCGGCTGGAGATTCTTGGCCTTGATACTTGGAACTTAGATATAAATAAGAAAATCTATATTTGTATAATTTGCTATTAATAGGCTTCATACCACTTCATATCAAAGAGTCGGTGATACATTGATGCTCATGACTGCAGTGTTGATTGCAGTAAATGCACAATTCCAAAGGTTGTGTAGCTCTGCACCCTCTGGTTCCCTTGTTCTTCGTGGTCGATAACTCGGAGTCCTGGGTTATGATCCCAAGTACTGGCCACTGGAACTGCGAACCATGAAGAACATTTTTATGGGACTGATGGGATTTCCACCTTACTTTTCTGCATCTGGATCAGTATGATCATTTCTCTTAATGCCATGATATCAAATGTTTCTAGCAGAAAGCCCTAATGTTTTTTGTTAACTTATACGCACAATATACTGTAGGGATTGTAGCATTGACCTACCCGTTGCACTGAAAAACCACATAAAGCTGCAATACATTTCCGCACATTGGACATTTTTGCAGCCAGAGTAAAGTGGTTTTGCGTGTAGGGTTTAATTGCTCCCATTACTGGTATAAGTAGGTATACCTCGCTGTGGACATAGGGTGATCTAGGTGGATTTAAATTCCAGTCAACCCTCCACCCATAGAAAACTGTCTTTTTGGGTGGGATATAAACCTCATTAAAAGTGGATGGAACTTGATCAAAATTTACTCTAACTATGCGGCACATGATCACTGGGGAGCATGGTCCCACTAAGCCCTTTAAATAAACACTCAACAGCGCATGCACTGTCTGGCCAGTCCTTATTATAATTAATAATAATGCCTAATTTAGAGTTATTATCCTTAGGTAAAGCTGATCGAATGCTAAGACTAAAGGGGACAGTCTTAACCACAATAATTATGTTTTTATACAACATAGAATTCGATAAATATGTTTATTCTTTCAATTACAAATATTAGGACAGTGTATAATTATGACAATCTGTGCCTAACTAGCTTTATCGCTCCATATCCATTGTCAGACGGGCCTCCTTGAACAATGGTTATATCACCGTTGCCTAGATGTAACCTGCTTTAAAAAGCCCACCCTGCTGAATTTTAGACTTTTGAAACTAGATACACCATGACAAACATCATTCAATGCTCAGACCCTTCCTAGAAATAATTATTTGATCATGTAAAACGTTACCTCATTCATAACTTTTTCCGGGAACACTTGTCATGTGACACAAAAACTGTGTCACTGGTTGGCTGTTGCCATAGATACTTTCTATAAATCTTTCTTGTGTTTCTGGAATTGAACTTTCAGGGGAACGTATAAAATGACAGATCTGCTAAGATTTAAATGCGTAGCATGCTATAAAGTACAAGTAATATTTTGTTCAAGTAGAACCGCACCCTTAAACACATGTGAATGCAGGTTTTATTATCATAGGTATTAATTTCCATTTCTTAATTCCATTAACTGATGTTATTAGCAATTGGTTACAAATAAAGATCATTTAAAGTGATAGTACATGAGCAAACCCTCACTGTACTCTTGTAGCAGCACAATGCCTGAAGGATAATCTGTGCATTGGTATTCAGTAATCCATGCAACGCTAAACATTATGGAGCGAGTAATATTTCTTTAATTGTTTAAAACATTCACTTTAATGCATATTATAGCTGCATAGTCCCTTTACGTTTTGGTGGTGTTCCTTTTGCAAATGCATGGATGCATTCTACAGAATCCCATCATTTATATTTGCCCATTTCTCAGCCCCCAGCTAGTTGTGGTGCAAGGGATGTGTTTGGCCAATCAGTGGTAAAACTGATCGGATCACGGAGGACAAGGCTAGCTGCAGAAAGAGGGCTGCTGCTACTACCTTAGGTAAATGCAGGGCCGGACTGGCGATGTAGAGGTGGCCCTGGCACTTAAAGGCTAGCAGGCTCTTGATGACATAGGTGTAGCCAATTGCTGTATATATATATATATATATATCTATATATATATATATATATCTATATATATACTATATACTTCTTATACTATATATGATAGATATATATATACTATATATCATGTTATTGCTCAGTCAGCAATGCTGGCAATTATACAGTGCGCAGCATACGTATGTATAGGAGGCACGGCCAGGTGGATGTGTCGTCTGTGTATATATATATATATATACTATATATATTAAGATATATTTAATACTCTTCAGGGTCGTACAGCGACTCTAAACCTGCTTCCCCTTGAATTTGTTTGTATTATATTTAAAGTCTGTATTTCTCTCTCGCTACTTCCTTCTACAGGTATTTTGTACAGGACAAATACCGTTCCTTCATACTGGATAATGTAAAGATCACACTGGCAGACTGTTTGCCTAGAATAATGCATAGAGCCATGAACCCTTGTGTAAAGGGGGTTTGCCATGGCTGTTGATGGGCATCTTTCAATAGAAAAAAAATTCCTTTTATAAAAAATATATGCATTTCATAGAACTGTAATTTTGGTACAGATTTTTTTCTTCTCAGGGTACGCTATGGACTTTTTACCTACTATGTAAAGTGAGTATGTTTGCTTTGATGATGTGTTGCAGTGCTTCATCACTCCCTTAGGGCATTATGGAAACTATACTCCCTACTGGGTATTGATTCCATGCAGAGGGCCTCAATCAAAATTAGGTTTGGTCATTTTTTTGCTTATGCTAATGAATATTGCTGGAGAGAAAAGGAATTCCCTGCCATTTCTAAACATTTGCAATTCATTTAAGTTCCAACATGTGATATTGTTTGCATGAGTTCCAATAATTCCCTGAAATGTGAAAGCCTCCTATTTAACAGCATATGCCGAAAGAGCATACAAAAGAGTAAAATAACCTGTTTTAAAAAAAATAAACATGTAAAAGCAACAGTTAGTTACTTTTTTCCTTTTTTAAGTAAACTTTTAAGAATACCATACTGTTTACAATTATGCAGTGAAATACAATAGCTCCCTAAGCATTTACAATGTATATTGTAAATTGCCTTATTTTTACATGAAATATTTGATATAAGATAAATTCAATAGAATAGCACTTTACCAAATTACACTGCAATGATTAGCATAAAGCATACAAAAGCCTTCAAAATGAAAGTTCTGGTTATTTTTTTTTTTAGAACCAAAAAATTAGACCTAAGCAATTTTATTTCAATTGCTTTTGCTTTGTAATAATCTGGCTATTTAGTGCTTACTTAAAGTTTATTTTTAACTACTTCTTGTAGAGGCCGGTGTTGTATTGGGTCCAAAAGCAAGATCTGGTATTTTGAGTGCACAATACTACAGATAAAGCGATTATATGCTTGATAAAATGTCCCAAACGCTGTGGCTAGCCCATCCCTGTTGGAAGTTCAGTAATATATTTAGATTTTTGCACCCTCATCAATCAATTAAAAAAAAAAAAACTTATTTAAAGGAGCTATCCCTCATTTGTAAGATCATCATGTGGCACCATAACCAAATTAATTGTTCTCCATTTCAGTAGTATATATACACATTAGTGTTGTCATGTCGTGACAAAAAGCAAAATCAAAACCCGTTTTCTCTTTATCTATATATTTGGGCATAATTTTATTAGGACAATATATATAAGTATAAATAAAGTATCGCATATAGATTGCTTTATTCAGTCTGTGCTAGATAGTTTTTCTTAGAAGGAAGACTGTCTAGTATCTAACTATGCATTATTCAGCTCAGACTTTTTTGCAGGAGGAACTCAGAGTTGAAGTTGGTCCTTCAATATTTATAGGTAATTTTGTAAGATAAAAAAAAATGTCAATACCCCAATTCAATTTTTACATTTTAATTTAAACCTCTGGTATTTATGCCACTATCTCCATATTTAATGTCAACCA